>JARPMJ010009437.1:0-27049 GCA_033366665.1 Phoxinus dragarum
TGAAATCCATGAGCTTACTCTGCAGAGACACGATCTCAGAGACGAACTTGACATTGTTCACAAAGAACTGAGACATTCGTACAGACTTAATAGTGACCGGGTAGGGGAAACACACACCACAAAGTTTCCCCTGACCAGCCGGTACACACCAGCCAGCCAACAAAAACCCCTGTCAGCAGAAAGGGGGGGGCCCTCACAGAGAACACTCACCGCTAATCGCGGCACGGCTCCCAAAGCTGACGGGGGCGGAGCTGAAAAGGGTCAGGAATCCCCTCCAGACGGATTGGGCCCCCAGCCACAGCTTCTTCCCCCACAAACTCTGACAAGTTGGCCAGAAACATCCCCACGTTCACTCCAAACCTTGCAGGAGGCCATGATGTACATGCTTACCTTCAAGACATTGACTTTCACCTGCAAACTGTCGCCAACGTGACAGCTTGGGACAAGTTTTGCCTGCTCAGAATTACTTCTAGCCGTGACGTGCGCAGCTTCCTAGACCGTCAACCAGAGACTGTCAAAAGGGACTACCAGCAGCTGCGACAAGCTTTGATCCGTGAATTCTCTGATCCAGAATCAGAACAAGGGGTCTTCACCGCCATGGACGTCAAACAGGCCCGACCTGAACACCCACAGACCTACTACGGCCGACTCCGACACGCCTACTTCGGAGCACGAAACGAGCCCGGTATGGAAGAAGATGTCAACTTCAGGATGCTGTTCCTCCGAAATCTGCATCCCCACAGTGAGTCATCACTTAGGGCGTTCTGGCCTGTCCACGTAGCATGTCCACCCAACAGCTACGTGACTTGGTCCACAAAGCTTACACCAAGCAAAAGGACTATTTCCAAAAAGACTGTAAAAGACCCCACAACCTACTCTATCTCTGAGCACTGCTCAGAGCTAGACACAGAAGGTGCCCACCACAGTCACAGACTGTACCACAGAGAGTCAAGACCGTTCCAAGCCAGCAGAGGGCAGCACAACCGGGACGGTGCTCATCCAAAGCATCGGAGCGAGCGCTCTAAGAGGTTCTGGGACCTGCATCACCCGCCGTCCAGAACTCCAAGCCCAGAAAGCCAGCCCTGGAACCCCTCTCGACATGCTACTGGTAAGCCCAAGCCTCATCGCACACCAGAAAAACACAGTGCAGCCACGTCGGAGACAGCAGAGATCGTGAGGATGCTGAAAGAGTTTCTTCACAAGAAACATCGCAAGAGAGACAAGGACGAACCAGACATCTTATGTCTAAGCATAAGAACTGAAACCAACACCCTGTCTGACTGCCATCTGCCTGAGCCAAGCACCACGAACACTGCTCGTCCCCCACAGACTACAGAGCTAGCTGTCACACCACAAAGTGACAGCTCCGCTCCAGCACCACAGCTGACAGCTGCACACACTACACGAAACAGCACAACACATCACACCTGGGACCAACATCACAAAGTCCCAGGAAGTGCTGTTCCGGCTAGCTGCCCCCGCAGCAAGCCACACGTCCCTCCCGGGGACAACCCACCAGACATTGTTATCAAATCGCAACCCATGAACTCTGCTGTTACATCACCAAATAGCAGCTCCACTCACTCACTCATTGTTGCATCACAAACTGACAACACCTACCATTCACTCCGGCTGACAACAACAGCCCCGGTGCCACAGTTTCTGGGAAACCTTCTTGAAAGGGGGGGTGACCAGGAAACCCTACCTAGCCTGCACTTTGGAGAAGGAAGTGAAACTTGAAGCCTTGATAGACACAGGAGCAGACCTCACTGTGATCTCATCTCAACTTTTCAAAAGACTCAAAGTCGAAGCTAAGAGACAGAATCGAACTTTTTGAATCCCACACTTGTGAGCTAAATGTGCATTCATACAGCCAAAATAGCATCCGGCTCGAACAGCTAACTCTAATCCACCTGTCAATAGGTTTCATGTCGCTGACTCACCCTGTGTACGTTTCACCAATGAACACTCATCCACTCATCATTGGCAAAGACCTGCTGGATCGTTTCGAGCCCTTACTGGACTTCAAAAAGCGAACTCTTTGGGCTCAAGTGCCAGAACCTCTCCCCATCCAGTCCACACAGGCCACCCGAGCCAGACTGTCAGATCACAGAGGTCACGAGACTTTCCACAGAGCCAGACTGCCAGGTCACACAGTTCATGGGGAACTCCCACAGCCAGTCACAACGACACAGACTTAGCAACAGGTCAAGTTTCAAGTTCGTTACCCTGCACCTTCCGGCCCACAAAAGACTTTAACAAATGCTGCGCCAAGGTCAAGACTGACCTGCAGCCACATGACCAAACTCATGCCCCGCGCCAAGCCTGGCGCACTAAACGGGAAAGCGGTGGTCACACCCGACCCACCCACCCGCCCTCACTTTTGCAACGACTACACACTGCATAAGGACTTTTACAGGCTACACTGCCTAACCCTGTGCCGCTTACGCGGGCTCCGCTGTCTGCAACACCCAACATAACGGACATGCGGGCTTCGGACACCACCACAAAGACTTTGCATTGCCTCCCACTTATACCCCTCCTGCCTCCCTTGCACGCCGTCTGAGCTCACTGACAGCCAGTGCCTCAAACCGCTGCATAACATGCACACGCTGCATACACACAACATTACGGGTTCTGCACCTGTTGACATCACAGCGCAAAAGCTTGTGATGAACAGTTGCAAAAAGGGGGGTCATGCCAATGTTTATCTATGATGCATCATGTGCGGCACAACACAGCACCAGAGTCACTGACGAGACATTGAAGCAAGCGACCGGCTGGCAGAAAGATGTGACAAAACATGGGCCAAGGCGAGCTAAACCTAGCTGCCACCCACAAAGTAAAAGAACGGCCCTGTCCAACCAAAGACAACCCTCGTTTGCCTCTTCCTTCCCTTTCTCTCTCTCTCTCCCCTGTCATCTGTACCAGGTTGCTGCTGTGGGTCGTCATGCTGTGCTGTCAGCCATCCAGAGGACAGCTGCCACCGAGAGAACAACTGAGACCCCTGATCACCGACTGCGGAACCTACACTCAGCCAGTGTATGGTCGACTCATCCAGTCCCGCCCGGTCTACAGAGCACACTACCCCAGCACAGCAGCCCCATACATCTGGGCAAGTGCCCAATGGACAGAGGACTCCCCTCTCTCATGCCAAGGTCGAACACCTGCTCAACCAACTTGAGAAAGTGACTGTCACGCAATCAGGACTCCTAAGCACCAACCACCGATCCAAACGGTTCCTGGGAGCATTGCTCGGAGCCGTAGCTGCCGACAGAACTCTGTTTAACATTGGTATGTCCAGTGTCAACGCAGCGAACCAGACTGGGAACTCAATGAAACCGCTGTTTAATATCTTCCAGAATGACTTTGCCCAGACTCCGCTGATTACAGCGCTAACGATAGACATGCTGTGGGAGGTTAGCTCCTCCCATGACAGCCTAGCTACAGGTGCATTCCCACCGTACCTGAAAACTCTTAAGCCTTGTGCGAACTGTGCTGGCTTCCAGCACCACCACGCCAGCTGACCCTCTACAAACACACCTTGCTTACTCTCTGGGTTGCGCCACCCCACTTCACGTCAACCCCGAGCAGAGAGAAGTGGGTTTTCTCCTAAACCTACCCATCATCGAGTCAAACCAAACCTCCAGGCTCAAAGACATTGTCAACATCGGGTCCGGGAAAAGCAGGACCCATTTCAAGATATGCACTCCAGACGTGGGGGGCCTACCACGACAGCGACACCCTGCTGTAACCCGGCCTCAAACCTGCACGGATGCACCTTGACCAAAGACTTTCATCATCTCTGCCCTAGCAAGCCCTTCCTCAGAGACAACACTGAAGGAATCTGCGAGTTGCAACCCCTGGTCAGCCACACACGCTGCCCTGCTGAAGCTAAGCCTCGCACACAAGTCACAGAAACACAAGCAAAGATTGTAGGTGAACGATGGCTGGCTAACACACCTGCGCACACAGCCACTGTCACTCACGAACAGCATGATACAACCAGCCGTGTCAACCTGCTCAGCCAGAGTATGCCGACTCAAGTGCCGACAGGTGCCATCTCACACCTTGGTAACCTGTCATGGTACCATCTTCCGAGCAAAGAGTACCAGACAGCACTGGAACTCCCATTCCTTTAAGAACTACAACGTCACCTTAGATCCAGAAGGAGATCTCTGGTTTGAGAAAAGGGGGGTCCCAACTCATGAACATTGCTCCTGGCAACACAACCCTCCACGCCTGGGTCCAAACCTGGACCACAGCTGGTACTGTGTTGTATCTCTCCACGGTCACCGACCACGCACCGACACTCGTCTTGGCCTTCATCCTGCACCAGACGCAACGAGATGCAAACATCCACAGTCAAGCTCACAAACTCTGTGTCGGAAGGTTTCTCACGGAATCCCCGGAAAGGGGGGTGCCAACCATCAGCCTTGAAACCACCTGTCATCCATTGTGCTAATTTGTTGTTCGATGAAGTCCATCCCCTGACTTAATCGAACAAAAAGGGGGAATATGTAGCAACATTGACTGCCATCTGGTCAAATTAGGGAATCGCGAACACTTCATTAATTTGCCTGAAGACAAGAGGTCTTCGTCTCGTTCTCCCATTCCAACATGTAACCGGACACCACACATTCCTCACGCCAGGACACTCACATACCATAAACAGAAGAGACTCTGTTACTCTATCACCACACACACACACCAAGAGACTTTATTCAACAGAATCATATTTAAGACCTCATACAAATGGACTTGATATTTCTGTGTTGCCATTTATGTGTTACGACCGATGTGGAATTGATTTCAATATTAATGTGTATTAATCAAAATCTAAATGCTTCTAATCTGTAGATTTTGTGTAATTTTGTTATCATATACTCTGAAAATGATGTGCTTAGTACCATTTTGAATCTTGAGACCTAACGGAGTTGAATCTTGACTGCAAGGTACAATAATATGCATTTATTCTAGGAAATACCATACTTCTAAATATGAATGTTAAATTCAATTTCACATGACATAGTCAAAGTGGGCGTGTCTTTACCAACAAAGAAACATTCTCCCGCTCTAGATCAGAGGATCCGATTCGCTCTTGTCCCAGAAGGAGGCGTATCCTTACATTCCTTAAAGCAAAAACGCTCTTCCTGCACGCTCTCTCGCCCCATGCTCTTCCTGCCGTCGTCAGCATGTAAAGTCTCCGATCCTGGAACTCCTTCCAGGAGTTCCCTCCACTCTTTTATTTCCTTTATAAAGTGTCTTTTGTTTCCTTTTTAAATTCTCCTTTGTTCGTTTCCACCTACGAGTCGAACGAACGAAGCCTGAATTCCTTCAGCAACTTCCCTTCCAAAGAGGCCTTCTTCAAAAACTCCCGCGAACAGCTTGCTCTGGCAACAAGCACGCACGCCTCAGCACGAGCGCGCGCACTCTGCTCCAAGACACGCGCAGGCTGAACACAGCTCCACACAAACGAACTTTGCAAGTATCAAGCTCTAACGAGTTTTAATGTTTTAAGGTGTTTTGATTGATGTCTCTCTCAAAGGTCTGTGATGTTTGCTGTTCTATGGCCACACTCGTGACCATTCTCTCTCTCTCTCTCTCTCTCTACAACGCACGACCAAAAACCTCTGTAAATCGCTCCCCGCGCGGTGCGAGGTGTGCGTTATTGCTCTAAATAGCACCAGCTTAAATCAGAGCAATCTCTCTCTCTCTCTCTCTCTCTCACCTTCTCTCTCATCATCTGTTATTCGTCTTGTTTGTCCACATGTAAGATATGTACAAAAACTATAATCAATATGTGTAATCCGTTATATTCTGTAGTTTGCATTTATTAAAACAATATATTCAAGACTGTGTCTGTGAAAAAACGCTCGTAAAACCACAAACGTCAATGAGGTAGATTAGAGCTACCGCGCTCCCCTGTTTACTACATTAAGTAGTTTTAATTTTATAAACACCAGAAATATTAATGTTCACGGCCAGAAGGTTGGTGTTTCTTGGAGTTTATAAGGAAGGATAACTTTATTGAGAAATTAATCACTTAATCTGACGGTGGTCGCTGGACGAACAACGATTGGATAATTACATTGATTTCCCTTAAAGATTATCTCGTAATCGAAGTTAAGTAAGATTATTGATATATGAATGAGGAATTATAATTCGTTGTGAATTGATTATTCATATATTCATATAATCCACTTTCACTTTCGACAATTTAATGTAACTGAAATATGCAAAAAAAAAAAAACTAATCATATTCATGATTAGTTATTAAAATTCCCTATGGATCATTTGAGCTAATTCATCCGGACCCAGAGTCCGAAGCATAAGGCATATAGTTTACAACATGGTACTTCTCTGTCTGTTTGATTGTAGTAAAGTGAATGGTATTGCGCCACATGAATTTCCCAAAGTCCAATGCCGAAAAGCTTAGGTGCATAAATCCAACACAAAATCAAATGAAAAAGAATGGATCTGAACACAAAGATTTGGGGCAAAACTACTCCAAAAAATGTTTACTTTTTTTAATTTCCAAGGCCACAAAAAGGTGCAATAAAGTGCAAAAAACTCTATATATAAAAAAAAACGCATTTGTCACTCACCAAGTGATAAATATCCCAATTCAACCCGGTTGTGTTGATGTTCTCTCTCTGTATGTGCAGATGGTTGGCATGTCAGTGTTGCCCTCTTGGAGGAGGGTAAGTGGCAGCACACACACTCACCCTGGGCACTTGGGCTGATGGCATTTCCGTGCGGCCCATGGGGAGCACACATACTGTATACACACACACTGGCACGACCCTTAAACGCTGGTCTGTGTGCTTGTGATAACCGTCACTGCCACCGCTCTTCGGCCCACTGTGCCAGCCATTTTCCATCTCACACTATGACAAAGCTATAACACACATGCACACACTCAGACATGCAAATACACAAGCAAACACATTCCCAGACTCACACAAACACCAAGTCTGCAGGATCTTCACATCTCTTTTGCTCTCAAAGATTACAAAGCTAAAATATTCCGTATGAAGTAAGTGCAAAACTAAAAGTGTCTTCAGAAGATTACAGTACCCTTTAAAAGTTTGGGGATGGTAAGATAGAAGTCTTTTATGCTCATCAAGGCTGTCGTTAGATGATCAAAAATACAATAAAAACATTAATATTGTGAAATATTGTTACAATTGAACTATTTTCAGCATCATTACTCCAGTCTTCAGTGTCACATGATCCTTCACAAATTATTCTAATTTGCTGATTTGATGCTCAAAAAATATTTCTTATTATTATCACTATAGTAAACAGTTGTTCTACTTAATTCTTGTGGAAATGACGATTCCTTTAATGATTCTTTAATGAATAGAAAGTTCAAAAGACCATCATTTAATTAAAACGTTTTTTCTTGTAACTGTCTGTAAGTCTTTACGGTCACTTTTGAACAATTTCTAAATAAAAGTATCAATTTCTATAAAAACCAAAACAAACTTACTGACCAAAAACGTTTTAAACAGTAGTGTATATAGTAATATTAGCTAAATTGTAGCATTATATAACTAGTAATATTTTGAGAATAAAGTCAAAATTACAAGAGTAAAATGATAGAATATTAAGATTAAAGTTATATTATTATGAGAATGACATCGCAAGAAAAGTAACAAGTGAAGTTGACCCCTGGTTGCCATTTCAGATTGCACAAAAAAGGCAATTTCCTGAATCTCTGTTTGGTTCTTTCTGAATGAATAAATTTAATTTCCTACAACATCCGCAGGGTCCGGTTACTCGTGATAACTGGGTGCTGATGTGCCAATAGACGAAGCACTTCTTTGTTGGTAAATCCTGTCCTAAAGTATAATTTAACTAAATCATATTCCTATATTGTGATAATTTGTTGTATTGTTTTATTTTTTTTCTCCACATTTTATTCACACAATATTAAACCTTTAAGCTTTTTATTTAATTACTTTATTTTCATAACATTATGACTTTAATTTTGTAATGTTCAATGTTCTCAAAATCGTTTAACTTTAACAATAGACATTGAATGTCTTTCAATAGTAAAACATAATAATAAA
The DNA here is from genome assembly GCA_033366665.1 of Phoxinus dragarum. Lineage (NCBI taxonomy): Eukaryota > Metazoa > Chordata > Actinopteri > Cypriniformes > Leuciscidae > Phoxinus > Phoxinus dragarum. The sequence goes on from JARPMJ010009437.1 coordinate 8,079, forward strand.
ATAAAAACACACACACACACACACACACACACACACACACACACACACCCCTCCTTTCTGCGATAGATTCCCATGATGCTAAAATGTCTATAAATACAGTGTGGAGATCCCTGGTGGTTTAAAGCCATTTCAGCAGGAAATAGGAAAACAGCAGAGACGCTAAAGATGAACTTTATTAAAATTCATAAACTGTGAATAACAGCTGCCTCACCCATCAGGGAGCACTGCCTGATCTTTTTGGGCCCTTTGGGACACCATACCTGCCCTGTTTCTCATCACACTCAGTTAAAGAGTGAAATGAGAAACATAAGAAAAGAACAAACACAAAAAGAATAGCACGATTGTAATGGAGACCGTGCGCATAGACAAGCGCTTCTCCGTCATGTCAATCTCTCTGAATGTATTCAGAAAGTGATGAGTTGTGGTGTGGGGAGTCAACCTCCAGCAGAGAGCGGGCCAGACAATCTGATTGGTGGAGATCCGCATGTGGCCCACCGACTGCATTTTCCCAGTCACTGCGCTTGTGTGTAAATTTAAACTGGCCTCAGCAGGACATAAAACAGTAGAATCAGAAATGTGCAACACCAGAAGTGTTTAGATAAAATACACTCTCTGACCAACACTTAGGGCGTCTTTAGACCTGTTTGATTGTTTGCTTTTCATTCATTTTAAGAGGAATTAACAAAAAAACATTTTCACGCAACATGCATAGCTATCAAACATTGTGATACGGCCTGGCTTGTTGGTCCAGAGTTCGGTTTCAAGCAGGCCGAGACCACCTCGTCGCAGGCTATCTTGGGTCATTTTTTTGGTGAGGATTCAAGTGCGATTGCCGTGTCCCGAAACAATTACTCCAAACAAGTTTGTATACATGACTTTTCCAGGGTTTTCAACAGCACAACAATGAAAAACTAAATAATATAACAAAATATGAGACAGAATAAATGTAGAAATCCATAAATTTAACTACAGCAGATCTAGAAAATGATTCATGATGTGGTAGGATGAATATGAAGGTTTGTAACACCAAAGTAAGCGTCCATGCAATAGCTCTTATGGATTTTATGGCTTGACATATGCATTCATGCCCATGCAAAACATTTGGATTTCCCCTGAGGAATCAAAGTAATCATCTTAATGTTTAAAAATAATTAAAAATAAATAACAAAATGCCAATATCCATGGCACCAAGACACTGTCAATTAATCACATCAACAGATTCCAAATACCTAAAGCAGACACATTATTTTATGTATTTAGATGATAAATTAAGTAAATAAGTTTTATTACAAACCAAAACAATATATTAACATCACTAACATATTTTAGAGTAGCGCAATAATTTAAACCTTGTGAGAGCAAGTTATTATATTAATATTATATTAATCTACTTACATGGATGAAATATAAATCACAAGAAGTTTTAAAGTTTATGAGCAACAATCTATTAAAATCACCAACAAATGTCCATGAATTTGCTAACATTAGAAAGAAATGACAAAATATCAGTGTCCAGAGACGAGATTTGTTTTCCAGACTCTGCTTACAAAAACTAGCTTTGGGCTTCGGTTAATATTTGTGATTTACAATTTACAGTATATTTACAAATGATTTGTTCACTAATGATCCAAAAAGGTTAGTAAGAAATTTAACAAAATATGCTTTTGTTATAGTTATTTTCAAGCAATTTGTGTCAGGAAGGGCATCCGACGTAAAACAAAACCTGTGCCAAATCGTGTGTGTGCGAAGCGGACCCCAGCAAATGAGCGGGAATAACGCTAAGAAAGAGAGAGAGAGAGTTATTTTCAAGCAATTAATTTTTTTTTTAAACACAAATATGTTAGTATTGGTTATTTGCCCCATATGCAAAGTAAAAGATATTTCATAATTGAAAAGAAAAACCCATCAAATTCAAGATCAGGAGACGTTTTCTCTATTTCAGAAGTCCACCACATGCCGCTGGTGCCTGATGTACCTCTATGATATCCAGCTCCAAATAAAACATCCATCCAAACCCTTTAAACTTGCAGGGGTAAGTGATCATGCCATTTCTTTTCATATAAATTGGTAATTAGTGGAGCCACTCAGACACACAATTTAGCAATATGATTTGGCTGTCTGTCCACAAAACCTTTAGCAGTGTGTTTCATCTCTGCCCCACGTTTTAATAAATCAATAACCTCGTCTGGCCCATGTGTGGCCCCCAGGCGTAAAATTGCAGCACATCATCAGTAAAACTGTCTACCAGCAGTGCTGTAAAACCTATAATGATTCTGCTATTACAGAGGTACGTTGAATAATAAAATGCTTTAAATTCACATCACCAGAGCTTCCTGCAGTGCATAACGATCACAGCAGGAGAAACCACCGCCGTGTTTGAAATCACTGGGTTGTCGGCAAGGAAGGAACAAGAGAATGAGACTCCCAAAGGAGATTTATAGAATTCGTTTAAAATAATTAGTGGCTAATAAACAGGAGAATTGATTTAGCGCTCTTTCAATTAAATATTTCTATGAAGTAGATAAGAGGGGCATTCTTCATACTGCTGTTGTGGGCAAATGGACTTTTCTATTTCTTCTATATTTTCACATGGTAATAAAACCGTACACAGGCTTAATGATAATTGTGAAAATTGTTAAAGATTTGTTCAAAGCCAAGCTTTGTCCACTTTCTCTTTCTTCTGTTATCTTTACCTTGTTATGCATGATTAAAGCACATGGTAAAGCATGTGTGGTGAAATTTGTTTTCGTTGTGAAGGAGTTACTGTTTCTTAAATGGATTTGCGATCCATTATAGAATTAATTGGAGGCCACATAGTTGAAGTACTCCCACCAGGAACATAAACACAACAGATGTTGAGCAAGACATGTCCACTCCAATATTCAGAATAATGGTCAATAACGTGTTTGTTTTTTCTTTCAATGAATCAATTATTGATTTTTTTCCATAAAACACATTCCTTGTCTACATGATACATCAATGCACATTTCAGTGCAGATTATTCACAAAATTCAGTCTGTGCATCAGTTTTGCTATTGTGTACAAACTATTAAAAATGATCTGTAATTGAAATAAATCTGAAATAAAACAAAATATAAATATTAGCTGAAAAACCTAAAACTAAATGTTGCTGTTATGTAGTGGCAAGGAAGAGGAGAGGTGAGGATCTGAATGCAGTGTAAATTTATAAAAAAATAAAAAATAAAAAAACACCAAGATAATCCAGACAGGGAGAACAAAGACAACGAACGACAATAGACAACTTGGTATATATGTATATATATACACACACAAGATAACAACGGGCTGACAAGGAACAGGTGAGAGAAACGACTCACCACGGCAACAAAAAAGGCTGCAACTAAACACAGGAAGTGAAACACTGGAGCAATGGGAACAAATACACTTCAACATAAGAGTCCTTCAACACAAAACAGGGAAACAAGACATGAATTGTGACAGTTGCCATGGTAACTAACTGTAGCTGTTCTAAAATAGCTAAAACTAAAAAAAAAACTACAACTACTATTTAGCTTTTAAAAGAACAAAATAAAAAAAAATGACATAAAATGACAAAACTAAACTAAAAAAGGAAAAATGTTATTTAAAAATGAAGCTAATTCAAAATATAAATTAATAGTATGTAAATAAAATATAACACAGCTGTGATTCGTGGTGGGGATTTTTGCAGTGACTCTTTCTGCAGGTTACATTGTTACACCAGTAGGTGGCGACAGGTGTTCGTGAAAGAGTGAGTCATTGAACCATTCAGTCAAAAGATTTGTTAATGAACTAATTCATTCAGGAATGAAACAAGTGACTGTCTATGACCCTGTCCCAAATGACACACTTCATATGCACTCACGAGCACCCCCCTTTGCGGTCGATATGCGGTCTTGATACACACTTTTGTCGAGCCCGCACTGATGCGAGCTCCGCAGCAGACTTCTTCCCGGCAGCCAAATCGACATTACGTCACTAAAGTGCAGACTTGTATGAAGACTGCACGCGCTTAGAGTGCCATTTGGGACAGGGCCTAAGGCTGTATCCGAAATCGCATACTTCCCTACTATATAGTTGTAGAAAAACAGAAGGATGTCTGAATTCACAGTATCGTGAAAGAGTAGGCAAAAAGTACCTGGATTGCCTACGTCTTCTGGCGAGATTCTGCTATTAACAATTACTGCAAATTAACTGCTGGTACTGTAGGTCACACATGATAATGTTTAGATTACTTTCATACCTCACACATTCATACTATATGGAACATATTGTTTAGCAGTTTGTTTGGATCTGTTTTCACCAGTAGAGCAGAAAACTGTCAACATTGTGTCTTAAAAGCACATTACTCAGTATTAACTTTTAACGTTTATTGAACTATTCTGTCAAGGTAAATCACTGTATTCATATCAGCACTCTTGCTCCTGTGATATTAAGTAAATTGCATCGCGTAAATTGAGTTAAATCTGTGTCTTGAATGCAACGTTGAGGCTCTAATTACTTTGTTACTTGAGAACCTGCAAGAGGCCAAAAATGTCAAGTCGAAAATCATAGTGCAGAACATTCTAGCCCTGGGTTTTATCACATCAAATTAACTATTCGGAGGAGACAAAAACTGGCAGAATTACAGTGGAATTTTTATTCTCGGCTACCGGTAATTTCATCATCCTAGCGATTAGTGCGAGGTCACGGTGTATCTCAGAACTTCACAAAGTATGTTAGGACCATTTCTGTCTGCTCATGAACCTCCTGTGAGACATGAAAAGCAGAGCTCTTGACTGCTTAACTCAATGAAAAAGGAAAATGTGCTCCGGTGAGGGGTCTTACTGGTGATTTGAATGTCTACTCCTTTCAGAACCACTCTCTCTTATATTAGTCAGAAGGCGAAAGGCAAAAGAAAAAAGCATGACTCTTTTTAAAACACCTTTAATCATACTGGGGACTCTCCCTGAGAATTGAAACTATTTCAAATGGAACTTGAGTGAAAATATGTCCATGTGGCTTTGGGTTAAATGGCTCTGTGCAATTTTAATCAAGGGTAATAACACATGAGCATTGAAAATGCTCCCCTGGTACTGAAGCTCTATAGTAATCATGTAAAAACTGTTCTTTATGTGTCAGTGTGGTCCTGGGCTTGTGCTGTGAGAATCAGGGCTCTCTGATGAAGGGCCACTGTTCAGTTCACTTCCGACGTTGAAGTGTTCAAGTGTAATGTGAGGTATTAAGTGCTGAGAGTTCAATGGTAGTGTGCAAGAAATGTAGAGGTGAGAGTGGAAGTTCTCTGAAGTATGGGAAAAAAAGCGGAGGCTCAGATAATGCTAAACACCTTTTAAGTGGACACAGAACATCACATAGGAAATATCTGTGAAAGAGTGCATCATCTGGGGAGTATCAAATTATATTTCAAGTGTAAAAAGAGTACCATAAACATCAAGAAAGTATCAGAACACATCAGAAAGCAAAAACACTCAATACTCTATAGCCTAAAGTCATTTTTTATCCTTGTGACAGCCTTTTGTAAAGGATTTTTCATATGCACTATCCCTCTTTATACAGTAAACATGTAAAGCGTAATTAGATTGAGTATTGTCACGTTTGTGTTCAGTTAGTGTCACCTTCATGGACTTTTAGTTTGTTTGTCTTCAGTCACATGTTTCCTTTGTTCTATTTTCCCGCCACTCATCAGTCACCGTGGACTCTAATCCGCCACCACAGCTGCTCATAATTTAGTTTGTTATCTTTGTGTATTTAGTTCCTCTGTTTTCAGTCTTCAGTGTTGGTCGTTGTTTGTGTATGGTTGTGTTAGCAGCACACACTGTTACAGTTCGTCTTTAGTTTGATTAAACTACGTTGATAATTTGATCCTGTTTTCAGTCCATTAAAAAATACCTGTCCATATTGTTCTAGTGACTTCCACATTCTGCAACCTACAAATACTACATTTAAAAAGGTTGACAATGGAATTGGACATGTAAATATGTAAATTGTTTTGTCTAGTCACACACATCTAGAACAATTTGAAACTGATATCACGTAGTTCTGAATCAATCAGTCAAAAGCAGTTTCATGAAACATGCTTTAAGGGTTAATAGAAAAAATCTTGCCTTTTTGCCTTTTAGGGACTGCATTCATTTTAGTAACTTTTTTCAGTATATTATAAAGGTGATACGTGACTACTCTGGAAAGTAAAATATACTACCGTTCAAAGTTTAAGGGTCAGTAAGAATTTTTTCAAGAATGCATACAATTTTTTTTTAAATATATCACGGTTTCCAAAAAATATTAAGCAGCACAACCGTTTCCAACTGTGATAATAAGACGAATTATTTGAGCACCAAAAATAATATTAGAATGATATCTAAAAATCATGTGACACTGAAGTTTGGAGTAAAGGCTGCTGAAACTTCAGCTTTAGCATGACAGGAATAAACAACATTTTCAAATATATTAAAATAGATATCAGTTATGTTAAATTGTTGTAATATCTCACAAGTATTTTTCATTTCCAGAGTTGTCAAGTACCGCTTGGGGGCACTTTGTGAATCATTCATCTACACAAAAAAATTGTATTATGGATTTTTTTTTTTTTTTTTTTTTTTGATGAATAAAGATGAATAAAGACAAAAAGCATGTACGATTTGGAATGTAATTATCAAATGTAATTATACGTGCAAATCGGTGACCCTGAAACCTCAGCTGAGTAAATAACATACAGGCACATATTCACTGTGAGTACATTATTTGGCTGTTGCAGGAATCTTGTGGCCGTTTAAGATTCTGTTTGCTGATCTTGTACTAACCACTTCCACCCCCAAACCCTCTTTCTTTGTCCTTCACTAATACATATGCTGCAAAGGCAGGCAATCTCTCTCTCGCACACACATATTCCATTAATATTCAGTCTTGTCTCCCACAGAGCATCCAAACAAATGTTTGTGTCACACACACAGAGCAGAAGAAATATGAAATATTAAATATGTACTTATAAACAGTGTGACTCAGAAAGCTTTTTCACTGACAATCCATCATAAGCACTATTTGACAGCCCATTCTCTTTCTCTCTTCAGTTATGGACAAAAGTTTGCAAAGCCTATCATTTTTGACCTTGCGGTTCTGAACCTGTACTGTACGTGTTTAAGGGCCATTGAGGTCAGCATATTTGCTAGGCACAAAATGATGAAATTATATGTACCTCTCAACAAATTAGCTGACAGAAAGTGTTTTATGTCTTAGACAATTAGAAAGGTGACAATGACATGAGCACATTTACAGAAGTTCTTAAGTCTTTAAAAGTGGTACTGTGTAAGATATTGTAACGGTCACCAGCTGGAGTGCCCTTGAGAGCCACCTGAGGGCACTCCACATCAAGACTATTATCATTCACTCACAGACTACATCTCCCATCATTCTCTGCCCGGACTCATCATCACTTGTCACTGATCACACTCACCTGTACCTCATTCACTGATTGCATTTCACCTGTGTCTCATCCTGTTAGTCTGTCTATTTATACCTTGTTCATTCATTCACTCACCGCGAAGTCTTGTTTTAGTGTCACACTGCATTTCTGAGCATTCTCCTGGTTTTCTTGTCTTTTGGTTTTTTGGATATCTTGCCCTGTTCCCTGGTTTACTCTCTTGCCTCTGGTCCCTGGATTACTCTCTTGCCTCTGGTCCCTGCCTGTTTTGTTTGTTTGTTTGTACGGACTGCCTTCCTGTGTTTGACCCTGCCTGTTCTTTGGATTTCCCCTTAAATAAAGCTGCGTTTGGATTCTCCACTTTCGTGTCTTGGAGCAGTTCATGACAGAAGACTTCACCACAAGATGGATCCAGCAGTTGTTAGCAACCAGGCCCTGAGGAAGTTCCTTTCTTCGGTGTTCCAAGATGGCCAGCCTATTGAGAGGTATGCGAGGGACTTTTTGTCTTGCTGTCATCTGGGAGCGTTAAATGACACCCAGCTCATGGACCTGTTTTTGAGCGGGCTGGATGATGACGTTGCTCAATTTATGCCGGAGGACTATACCGGCTGGACCCTAAAAGGGTATGTCGACCTGGCCCTCTCCTTGAGCGGTACGGCATTTATTGTGGGCTTGGCTGATGAAACACCCTGCAAGCTCACAGTACTCCCAGAGCCCTCACCGCTGGCCGCGTCCACTCCAGGGTCTTCACAACTCCACGTCCAGTCTGCCCAGCCAGAGTCAGTTCACGTCTCGCCTGAGAATCGTCATGTCTTTCCAACCATCAAGCCAGCCACTGGATCGGTCTATGGACGTACAGGACCGGTTTCCAGCGTGGCCGATCCCCCGCTTATGTCTGCACGCGCTGCCAAGAGGGCTATTGTTCTAGGTTTTCGTCCTGCCGAGCCTACGCATCACGTCAGTCCTGCCGAGCCAGAGCCAGAGCTTCACGTCAGTCCTGCCGAGCCAGAGCCAGAGCTTCACGTCAGTCCTACCGAGCCAGAGCTTCACGTCACGTCTGCCCAGCCAGAGGCCGTTCAAGAGTCTCGTCCCACCAAGACTGCCCTTACGCCTTTGTCTCCGGACAAGATGGCCGCCGCCACGTCGCCTGAGCCTTTGGACCAGATGGCCGCCGCCTCCAAGCCAGTCTCTCTAGACAAAATGGCCGCCGCCACGTCGCCTGAACCCTTGGACCAGATGGCCGCCACCGAGCCAGTGTCTCTGGACAAGATGGCCGCCGCCACATTGCCTGAGCCCTCGGACCCGAGGGTCGTCGCCACGTTTCCTGTTCCTGAGACTGTGCCTGTTCCAGAGACTGAGCTTCACGTCACGTCAGCCGATCCAGAGTCTCGTCCCGCCGAGACTGAATCCGTGCTTAAGCCTTAACCTGAATCTGTTCCTCTTCCTCTTTCTGAGCCTGTGTCTTCGGACAAGATGGCCGACTCCACGCCTGTGTCTTCGGACAAGATGGCCGACTCCACGCCTGTGTCTTCGGACAAGATGGCCGACTCCACGCCTGTGTCTTCGGACAAGATGGCCGACTCCACGCCTGTGTCTTCGGACAAGATGGCCGACTCCACGCCTGTGTCTTCGGACAAGATGGCCACCGCATCCCCAGAGCCGGTGTCTGTCGCTGTTCCTGAGCCGGTGTCTGTCGCTGTTCCGTGGCCGCCCGAGGGATCTTCACCGCCGTGGCCGCCCGAAGGTCCTACTGCTCCGCCCTGGTCGCCTGCACAGCCGACTCCGCCCTGGTCGCCTGCACAGCCGGCTCCGCCCTGGTCGCCTGCACAGCCGGCTCCGCCCTGGTCGCCTGCACAGCCTGCTGCAGGCCCTCTTCCGCTCCACGGGCCTGGCCCTCCATCCCGCCCCCGGGTCCGCCTCCGCTCCACCTCCCTCCTGGACAGTTTTTGGAGCGTCTCGAATCCGCTCCTTAAAGGGGGGGCTATGTAACGGTCACCAGCTGGAGTGCCCTTGAGAGCCACCTGAGGGCACTCCACATCAAGACTATTATCATTCACTCACAGACTACATCTCCCATCATTCTCTGCCCGGACTCATCATCACTTGTCACTGATCACACTCACCTGTACCTCATTCACTGATTGCATTTCACCTGTGTCTCATCCTGTTAGTCTGTCTATTTATACCTTGTTCATTCATTCACTCACCGCGAAGTCTTGTTTTAGTGTCACACTGCATTTCTGAGCATTCTCCTGGTTTTCTTGTCTTTTGGTTTTTGGATATCTTGCCCTGTTCCCTGGTTTACTCTCTTGCCTCTGGTCCCTGGATTACTCTCTTGCCTCTGGTCCCTGCCTGTTTTGTTTGTTTGTACGGACTGCCTTCCTGTGTTTGACCCTGCCTGTTCTTTGGATTTCCCCTTAAATAAAGCTGCGTTTGGATTCTCCACCTTCGTGTCTTGGAGCAGTTCATGACAGATATATTTACTTCATTCTGCAAACAAATATTTTTGCAAAAGCAAGAAAAGCTATTTAACAATGATGTTTGATGAGGTTTCAAAAATACCTGAAGTATTAAAAACATAAAATAAAAATAAATTAAGGATGAATTATTTTAAAATCCCCCTGTGGTGAAAATCAAGTTTTTAATGTTGTTTATATGCAAATGTCGTGTTTTTAATATGCTTTAAGACAAACCATGTTTCTTATTAAAATTATTAAATTATTTTGTCCTTAAAACTGCAGTCTCAAAAACGTGGTTTGAAATCGCTGGTGTTTCTGACATCACAAACTACCTTGTAACCAATCACGTCAACGTGTGATTGTCAACGAGTGGATCTCTGAGCTGGAGTGAGTGAGTGGAGGCTAATTTGCATATTCATAGAACCGCATATTCTAAATGAGGCAAGGGTGTAGAGTTACATTCAAGTTATTTTAAGACATGAATTTTTTTCTACGTAAAAAACACTTAAATGTAATTTTGGTCATCAAAGATGAATTTTAAGGGATAAAATTATTGACTACAGGGGGACTTTAAATGAACCTGACATGTTTGTGATTTTCCTCATCACAAAGAAACAATGTAGGACAGTAAGAATAAAGTTCCAACAGAAGTTTAATAACAAATATCCAAAAGGTAAACGGTGTTAAAAGAACTCACATTTAAAAATAACTCCTTTAAATGAATTTAAACAATGTTTTGCTATTTTCTTCGTCACATACTGTATATTTTGTTTGCATGTGCATGTTTAGCCTTCTTAACTTAATTTCCTTCTGTATTTTGGGTTTAAGAATATACGGTATGTGGTTACAGTAGGGGAAAAAACACAAACATAGAGCTGTTCCCTGTGCAGGTTTAGAGGGAATACTGTATTCATCAGAGACGTTTGTGAGTGTGTTGAGATTGATTGTTTAAGTGCTACTCAAGCCTCTTTAGGCCATGTTCAGACTGCTTTTTTTTTTTGCATCTAGATTTTATGGGTTTTTGAAAGTCTGGACAGCAAAAAACAAACTTGAAAAAAAAAAAAAAAAAAAAAAAAAAAAAGCACAACGATAATGTCAAAACTGGTGACAGATATCCAGCAAGTATTCAATTGGTATGTCTAAACTACAGACTCGACAGGGCGCTTATTTGGAGAGCAAGATTATGCATTTTTCCATTTTCACCTCCACTTTTCCAAGCCTCGTCACATACGTAGGGGGATGCCGGGGACAGTTGCAACACTTTTTGCATTTGGCTCTGTTACTCGGAGACGGTTTGGATTAGACAAACCAATTTTTTATACAATAAACTTACATCTGTCTGTTAATAGTCTAAACCATTTAAAGATTGTTCCAGAATCTACATTTTTCACAATTTGCATTTGAATGTAAGGAGTCAGATGTTGCAACTGACCCCGTGCCTGGGGACAATTGCAACACTGTTTGGGGATGGTTGCAATGTTACAAATAGGAATATATGTCAGTTTTAGCTAAATGATTATTATCAAATATTTATTCATCAGCTTTGATTAATGACAATTATAGATTTTTCTAGATGAATAGGCCTTATGTGCAGATGTAAAATATTCAAATTGATATCAAATACAGTAGGCTTTTAGTAAAATAAGAAGAATGGAACGATTTGTGAGGCAATTAACTTTTATTTATTTTATATTTTTTATTATCATTTTTCATTTTAGCAAAACAAAGGTTAACAATGAAATGTCAACAATATAACTGCATCTTGCATCTACTTTAACGATAACTCTGCACATAAACACACAGTTGCACCTAAGCATGGCCACAGACATCTGCACACATGCGCACACACACACACAAACTTGATGAACTATATTATATTTAAGTAAAAACTTGTGTGCAGATGAATGAAAAATTATGAAAGAACTTTTAAAATGTTAAAAATACTGCTATGTGATCTGTTTTTATATTTATGCATTGTACGGGGACAGTTGCAACGTCAGCCATGATAAAACCTCATGTGCTAGCTAAACAAGGTGGCATTGAAACATGTTAACCATATTAGCTTAAAGTTAACATATCACTCATTTAAACCATATAAGTTTGAACTGAATCACAAAAAACAATTACAGCATTTTAACAAAAACAAAGCTCAAGAAAATAAATACTTTCATACCTCAAAAACAGTTTTTTTTTATAAATCCTGGAGCAGCTCAGGAAATCTCCTTGATGTTTCTCTGCAAGGGAGGGGCATCCAACTGAGCATGTGCAGTGTGAGTGTCATCACTCTAGCTTCTTTCTGATTGGAGAAAAATGACATGTTGCAACCATCCCTTGTTGCAACTGTCCCCGGTCTCCCCCTATGTACGCCTACATCGTTACCAAAGCAACCCATGAAGATATGTTGGTTATGTCTCTGGACAAACAAATCTTATTTGATCACTTGCAATTAATAGTGCGGACAGTCTGCCTGAAAAGATCTGATTTGAGTCAAAATCAAATTTCCCTGGAGTCTGAACATAGGCAAAGAAGACTGGTCTAAATGTAAGATTGTGTGTGCGTTTCTGATGCTCTTCCATTTATTCCCCGTTGAGTGGCTGCAACGCATTCTCATCCTAGGGCGTCATATACTGACACTTTTGACAAATCGTCTACATCCACAGTGACTTTAAGCAAGCCCACTTCTTTTGTCATTTTGGTTTGAGTCTGACAGCTTTTCCCATCTATTACATCGGTTTAAAGATTTTTTTTACTACTCTTTTTTCGAAGTGCGCAACCAAAGCTCTGATAGAAGTAAGACAACACTCAGTTTCTTAAGAAATCATGTTGCTGAAGAAAAACTAAATATTTATACTCTATAACAGAAGACACAGATGTATCCTTTCTATATTCATTTACCCTAGTCTGGCCTTCTAACATCAAACAATTTTGACTACGGCTGCTAGAAGAGCATACTTTAGAAATATTAAAACATTGATTTTGCTCGAACATTTGTTAATCAAAAGTCGTATCATAACATCAGTTATACAGTAGGTATGCACACATAACAGCGTTTGCTTTTGCAACACAACGTTAGCTCTAGAGCGAAAGCTACCTCACACTTCTAACCTAAAAGTGGGAGTGATTTTTATCCTCTCTATAGTTAAACCTCTTCCCCTGACTTCTCTCTTTCTCTCTCCATTGGATCTGAAGGAGCTTTTTTGAGAACCATTTAATAAATCAGAAACCTACTTTACACTTTTCAATTTCCAAATGCATCCCCAACCCTCACCTCTCACCGCCCCACAATAATTATTCCCATAAGAGAGCAGAGAGTGGGGCACAGTGACGGTAAAGGGCCATAACTCGAAGGCCGCGCATTAAAATTGTCAGTTAGCAAATGAATACTCATTATATTCTGCATAAAAGCATCACATCCATTCATCATATTTCTTAAAGAGGCTTTTCCTTACTTCATAATACAGTTCCAGTTTGCATAAAAATTGTGTGTACACTGTAAAAAATATCAGTAATTTAATGGCAAAAACTGTAACAACTTGTGGTGCAAAGTAGATCATTTAGATCAATGAAATTATTGTTATATTGTGTTTGGTAATTGTGCATCATAAAGTTTACATATATATATAAAAAAAGACAATATATACATTTTTAAAACCAAATGGTATTGAAACAGCTTAGTACTTCTGTTTAGAATAAAATAATAATAGTAAAACTCAAAAGCAGGCCTAAAATTATACAGTATGCAGTAAGAAGTACACTAGTATTCCATTGCAAACACAGCCTATATCTATATGCAACACCTTACAATGATGCATTTCTGGTTTAAACCGGAAAGCATTAATTAGCATTTGACCTATATTGGCACTGATTGCACATAAACACTGGTTGATAGAGATTTTAAGGCAGAGGAATATCATAAATTGCAACCAAAATGTTGCATCAGGGAATAGATGTGCAGAATCAATTTGTAATCGCCAGTGAAAAAAACACGAGGGTTGATTATTGTCCAGCAGGAGGTGCCAAAAAAAGTTTCAGTGTCAACTGTTCATGTTACTGAAATATTGTGGATGTTCTGTGGATTACATTGAGGATTTAATCATCTATTGTGAAAAACATGCCTCTGTGCAAAACAACAAAAATGTACCTATACATTCAATTCACTGCAATTTCCCGCTGAAATTAACCTTAGTGGCAGTAAAACACCAACCACCTTTTCTTCCCTTTCTCATAAACCATGATTACATAAGTAGATTATTGATTAATAAAAGCCTTATTTTAGCATGGTTCCTTGCACAATACTATGTTATGACAGTATCTTCTGATGTAGTAAATGTGTCCGGTAGCTCACCTGCTAGCCTACATTATTGCACTTGCGATGCGAAGCACTTAAGTCCTGTGAAACCCAAGTCATGACAAAAGACTTTAAAAGAAACAAGCTAAAATAGCATGGCTGGTATTTGCAGATGCGCTTTTATTTCACATTTGCTTTTATTAACACTATCGGTTAGGTTTAGGGTAGGATTTAGTGTAGGTGGCACATTGTTTTTCAACGGCCCTTTTATTGCCACTTACCGGACATTTCATTTCACAAAAGCTGTGATATGTTCAACAACCAACATAGTAAAACAAACATTGTCAAATTTACGTTCATCTGTTTTTTAAATAAGAATGATCATAGTGCCACTTACTGGACATTCCATTTTGAAAGTGTTGCGAAACGTGCAATAAGTAATATCATTTTACAGAGACAGATATGTTGCCACATGGCTGGCTTTTCCAATGAGCCTGGGTTGTGATTTAAGCATGGAACAATTTTTCCATTCCTTTGCAACAAAGTCTGAAGATATCAGCCTTATTAAAAACTGCAGTAACGTATGAAAATAATGCATACATTTCACCAAATGTATAAGGTTTCTTACACTTGCTTTGCTCAACAGGGAGAATATTGTTCTACTGTAAGTTCAACTGTAGAGAACAATGGCAAACAATATAATGAGACACCAATCCTGTACAACATATCACTAACAAATGAGGATTTTGTCCAAATATGTGATGCCCTGCAGGAATGTGAGTCATTTTTTTTGTATGCCATCAAGGACCAATGTCAACGACGTTTTTAACAAGTCAGGCTTATATAGAGATGTTCAAATACCAAGCTAAAATGTGAGACAGAGAAAGAGAGTTATTATATAACTGTCCTTGTTAGATTTTGATCTATGGGAGGATTGTGTGACAGAATAAACCCTGACATTGCATGTCAAGATGCTTTTGAGATTGTGAACCTTTTAGGTCTATGTTCTGGCTGTTCTGTATCTTTATCGGTCTACTTTACAATTTTTATGGCCAAATGGCCAGAAGACAATGTAAAACTTACAGCCGATGAGGGAATTGTTTAGGGAACTATTAATTGAGAGTTTGCATGTGTAACAAAAAGCTCTTGGTGCACCTATCAGCGTCTCCCTGGGCAAAAGGGATCAGCCAATCACGAGGGCAAGTGGGGAATGCTCAGAGACACCTGCACCTGATTAGAGACAATTAACAGAGAGTACAAAAGGAGCGTTGTGTCAGAGAGGTGAGTTTACACTCCACTTTCCATTAATGACTTTCTGCTTTCCGTGCCAGAAAGAAGCTCTCTGCTGCCAAGCACTCCTCATTTCTCCTGCTTGCCCTTAACCCAGATTTCAGAGAAGCACTAATCAACTACTTCTTGGATTATCACCTCTAGTCTCACATCACGAATGTCCATCGTCAGAGCTCTGGGTCATGTCCCATCACTGACTGCATGTATACACCATAAAAGTTTGCAGCTTTGCCCAACCCAACTCCCAGTCTTAGTTTAAAATGAAACCTTAAAATAGAATTTAAGACCTATACAGGTGGAGCTGGGGAAGATGGAGGGTTTCTGAAAGCGTGCTGCACTGCTAAGAGTAAGACAAATGCTGACCAAGTATTTGAAGGTCGAGCTCATCAGTTACTGATACAGCAGGAACCAATCAGCTGTGCCCTAAAGAGAATAATGTTATTGCAAGCAGGTTGAGGACCTATTAGCCTGCGGCATCTAGAGTTTCATGACAGAACTTTGTATTTGTACTGTAGTACTCAAAACTACTTCATGTTTTTGCACATTGAAAAAAAAGTTTAACATTTTAAGTTTAAGGAGGCCTACACCTTTTTTGCTATTGTGTAAGATTGAAAATCATACAGGTTTTTAAACACAAGTCAATAAATAATGATTATTGATGTTTAGATTTAAAGCAACACCAAGGAAGATTTTTTACCTAAAAATAATGTTTCCAAAATCGTATCAGTGGTTCATCAAGTTGTAACTGGGTGAAAGGCACTTATGCCTCCACTTTGCGGTCCTTTATCTGCTATAACCGCACTATGTAAGTTTGCCAGATCGGGTCGTGTTTCTGTAGTTCTAATGAGACATAAGAAAACTACAAATTTGACTTGCTTTACGTCAAGCGTTACAATAGTCATTATTTAGTTTTTCTTCGTTTCTGATGTCGCAATACATCATACCTTCATGAAATCATGCATCATACTCTACCTTGTCTATGGACATCGCTCATTCCAAAGCCGGTGCTGGCTATAAACAAATAGCATGTGTGCGACGGTAGGCTGCGGTTGGCTAAATTATTTACGATAGTGGTGATGGACAATTCCGCTTCCAACCTGTAGGGCGACCAAAGAGGAAAAGTTCCTTGGTGTTGCTTTAAAGTGAACTAACTGCAGGCTACCATCATCAGATCATCACAGTTAGGGGTTCTGGATCAATATTCATGACATACAGTAGGCTACAAAGTCAAAATTCTAGGCTGACTGCTGTGAGAGTAGGATTGCAAGTAGGATTGTGTTGCTTGTTAAAAGAGTAATTTTTAGAAGTAGTTGCAACTGCTTCAATAAATGGGCGTTTTACGCGCGTAACGCGTCTTTGCATTGACTTAACATTGAAATCACTCGCGCCTGACGCGCTATTCGCGTCCGGTGTGAACGCACCATTATACTTGAGTTAATTCAAAGTATACACAAATAATTCTTTCTTCCAACTGATAAAATGGTTTGTTGCTTATAAACTGGTAAGCAATTAATTACACTTTGAGGGGACTTTCAGTTTTTTTTTCTTCTTCAGAAGTTATTATTTTTTTAATTCAATGACTGGCTAAAATAATAATAAGAGTTGATAATTTTTGCTTTTAAAATTATTTCATTTTCATAGAATAATTGTGAAAAATAAAATGCAATTATTGGTTTGTTAGTACATTTAAATAAAAAAATGCATACATAAACTTAAGCAATATACTAAATGAAAATTACATTTGAGAAAGTATTTTCTCAAATACTTAATATATTTTCATGTTTAGTAGGTTAGAAAGGCAAAATTGTCTGTTATTAGTCTATTAATTAGTCTATTATTAGTCTATAACATATGTTCACAGTGGCCATTTGATAATGAAATGAAAAAAGGTGAGAACTGAATCTTTCACAGAGATTTCTGAATGTAGTGTTTTTGAAACCACATACTGTAATTCGCAGTATTTAAACAGTGCAGTCCAAGTGGTTTTCTCAGTTGTGTTAATATTACTATCTGTTAGTAATACATTGAGTAAATTACCATATTGTACACTCATTCAATCCCACAAGTGCTTTTATGTTTTGCTGCATGACAGCAATTGGGGGTACATTTTCTGTCATATTTGCAGGACTGCAATATGAAGAGTGTACAAAGTATCAATATGCGCCACGACTAAACATGCGTCATCGTTTTAAAATTCCTAAGTTTTCACAGTCCACACCACAACGTGAATACGACGTTTACAAATCCACTTGGAAAAGCGTTTTCAAAAAGCTCTGTTTTCGCAGGACAAAAACACTGTCTTAGTGTGGACGGAAGGCCAAAACGAAAAGTGTGGACATGGCCTGATTCTGCAGTTTAAACAGGCTTCCATTAAATCTAAAGATTGAAAGGTGAACATGAAAACAGTCCATAAATGCCAAATGGACTCATTTACAGTAAACGTGCAGCAAATGTGCTCATATTATGAGACATATTTAATGCCACGGGTATATTTAAATCAAACACACGCAATCACAATCACTCATAAATGACAAATGTAGTTATCGTAGGCTATAACTATTCTACACAGTCTCTTCCCTCATGCTGGGTTTGAAATATGAATGAGAATATTCTCTGAAAGTGAAGTATATTTAAATAGAGGAAGTCAAGCTCTGCTGAGGTGATAGATGGGAATAAATGAAAGTGCGAGGTGACTGTAGCTCCTTCATTTCAGATCACAGTATGCTCAATAACATCAATAGAGATAATACCATTTTAAAAGTGTCTATTCCAGGAAACCCCAGGGAGAAGTGGAGGAAGAGTGAAAGAGAAGAATCACGAAAAATAGGGACAGACATTGGAAGTGACTGACAGGTAAAGGGAGTGTGAAAGAGTGAATGAATATTGCCTGTGTTTGTGTGTGATGTGTCTACACCTCTGTCAGAGAGGCAAACGTGCAAGATTCATTTTGAGGGTGTGGAATACAGTGAATTGGATATCTCGATTTGGACCCGCCTCTTTGGAATTCTCATTGGTCTCGTATGTCAGCAAGTGCATTCCAGAAAATTTTTTGTCATGATAAATGAGAAGTAGCGACAGATCTTTTCTTCCATATTGTAACTTGCATCCATGTGTAGCCGGATTATCAATATAGTTTTTATTTTTATTCATATAATGTATTAGTACATGTTGAAATTAACAGTAAGATCAAAGGCCCATTCTCACCAAGGACAATAACGATAATGATAAAGATATAGTACAACATTTTTTTTTGAAACATAAAAGAATAGCAGAGTTCGCACCACAACTATAACAATAACAATAGTTGGAATAACATCCATAATGATTTTTTTCTCGCTGATGAACGATAACAAACAATGACAGCCAATCAGAACCCGTCCTGCTTTGAAGAGCTTGACCATTTAAAGCGGCAGACGACAGAACTGCAGTGCACACTTATAATAAACAGAACGATATTGTGCACTGGTGTGGATGCTAATATAATTATCGTTATACCTTAATAATACATACTTAATAA
>JARPMJ010009438.1:0-25000 GCA_033366665.1 Phoxinus dragarum
CCACACACACACACACACACACACACACACACACACACACACACTCAGACACTCACATACACGTACATACTGTGCGTACACTAAATCCTCATGCAACACACAACTCCTGTGGGGGTGTGTGGGTGTGTGTGTGTGTGTGTGTGTGTGTGCTTTAGTAATTGTGTATTTGTTTTGCGCTGGAAAACACGAACGCTCAAATACAGTTTTCTGGGTTTAAGAAATGCTGAATTTCTTACAATAGAAATAAATGTTTCAATATGATTAATATGTAATATAAATATTATTAATTAAAATGTATGTTAAAATACAGTTCATAAATTATTAGTGAATTATAATACATTTTAAATATTTAAAACAAATATGTAATATAAATAAATAAATAAATAAATATATATATTACATACATCAATATAAAAAAATATTTGATGTGTGCGTACAATGAACGCAAATCAATCATACTCAGTATTTATTTTATCCTTAATTTAATAATACTTTGTAATTATTTCTATATTAGATATAATTCCTATATTTGTAATATATATAATATTACTTAATCAAAAAAAAAATCAAGCCTTGTGTATTTTTAATAGTGCTTACAGTTTTTCTCAATTTCTAAAACACAATTTCTGAAACCTTGCTCCATTTTATGAAAATATTAAACACAAAACTTCATCTTCAAGCATATTCACAAAACCTCTGACTCTCGCAAAATGAAACTTTGGCTCAAAACAGTTTTACCCGTGTTCAGAATCACTGCTCTCACATCAAACAAAGTGATCACATGATATACACTATCAAGCAGTCAGTGAACAATACACCACAGAATAGAAAACACATTGTTCACACACACATTTTTGATCTCAAAACAAATTTCATATTTTTCCATCATTGTCTTTTGATGAACGAAACATGTTTTATCATAGCTCAAAACTGACGATAATAATAATAATAATAATAATAACCTGTATTTAACCAGGAGAATCACATTGAGATATTACTATCTCTTCTTCCAGCGAGACCTGGTCAAGACAGCGGCACATATAGTTTCACACAAAAGAAATAACAATAAGACAACACCACAATTTACAACAATCGAAAGCTATATAAAAGCAAATTAGCTAAAACAATTACAAGTGTCCGGTAAAATATTTTGCAAAAGACGTTTAAAAGTGCTTAAGGTTGGAAGTGCGTCTAAGTTAAGAACATTTTGCAATTCATTCCAAACCCAAGGAGCATATAAAGAAAATGCACAAATTCTGACAGTACCCGTGAGACTTTTAGTCGAATATGGGAACTGGACCTATAGTGCGATAATTATTTGTATGATAAATTAAAAGATTTGATATATAAAAGGGTAATTTACCAAAAAGAGCTTTTGCAATAAATAAATACATGTGCAACTTTCTCCTTTGATATAAAGATGACCAAGAATAAAGAATCATAAAATACAATGATGTGTCCGTGACTCTGCACCGGAGACAAAACGCAAAGCTGCATGATACACAGAATCTAGTTTTCTAAGTTTCTAAAAATCAATTATGGATAAAAAAGCACTCTCTACTAATTTCTTTCGGGCCTCATAGGGGAAAAAACATTTTAAAACGATAAAAGAAACCTAATTTTGGCCTAAGCTTCTTCAACAAATTATCAATATGTACATCAAATGCTAATCTTTCGTCCATCCATATATCTAGATATTTATAAGAACTCGCTCTTTCTAATGGTGTACCATTTGAAGTTATAATTGAAATATCGGTTACTTTTGAGCGACTCCGACTAAAAATCATGTATTTTGTCTTTTTTGAGTTTAAAACCAATTTTAACTGCAAGAATGAGTGCTGCAGTTCTTGAAAAGCGTTCTGTAGTTGCTTCATTGATCAGAAATGACTGTACGCTGCTTCTCACACACTTCTCCTTTGTCTCTGTGATTCTGTCATTCTTTTGTTGATATGATCCTGCAACCAGTGAAACTGTATTGAGCGGTCAGTGCTGGTAACAGATGGAAAGCACATGTTCAGGGCCATACATGTGTTCATTGTACAGTATGCAGCCTATAATGCACTGTACTGCGGTACAGAGGTGGACAAAGTACACAACTTCCTTACTTGAGTAAAAGTACAGATACTTCTGGTCAAATATTACTCCGTTACAAGTAAAAGTTGTAAAGACAGATTTTTACTTAAGTAAAAGTACAGAAGTACTCATTTTTAAAAGTACTTAAAGGGTTAGTTCACCCAAAAATGAAATAATGTCATTAATGACTCACCCTCATGTCGTTCTAAGCCCGTAAGACCTCCGTTCATCTTCGGGACACAGTTTAAGATATTTTAGATTTAGTCCGAGAGATTTCTGTCCCTCCATTGAAACTGTATATACGGTATACTGTCCATGTCCATAAAGGTAATAAAAACATCATCACAGTAGTCCATGTGACATCAGTGGGTTAGTTAGAAGTTTTTGAAGCATCGAAAATACTTTTTGGTCCAAAAATAACACAAAATAAGACTTTATTCAGCATTGTATTCTCTCCCGGGTCTGTTGTCAATCCTTCACAGTTACGCTGATGGCGTAAGACGCTGCTGACGTGTTATCTGGTGCGCCCGAGCTTCATTTATAGACTGAGGGAAACGCACGCTGTAAAAGTGTCTCATCCGCGACATGCACATTTACGCACCATTAAAAAAGTGATATCCACGCAAACAATGTAGAATAGCTTGAATATAGCGTGCGTCTCCCTCAGACTGTAAACGAAGCTCGGGCGCACCAGATGACACGTCATCAGCGTCTTACGTCAGCAGCGTCACTGCGGAGTCCTGAACGCAGATTCACAACAGACCCGGGAGAGAATACAATGCTGAATAAAGTCTTATTTTGTGTTATTTTTGGACCAAAAAGTATTTTCGATGCTTCAAAAACTTCTAACTAACCCACTGATGTCACATGGACTACTGTGATGATGTGTTTATTACCTTTATGGACATGGACAGTATACTGTATATACAGCTTCAATGGACGGACAGAAAGCTCTCGGACTAAATCTAAAATATCTTAAACTGTGTCCCGAAGATGAACGGAGGTCTTACGGGCTTAGAACGACATGAGGGTGAGTCATTAATGACATTATTTTCATTTTTGGGTGAACTAACCCTTTAAGTATCAAAGTAAATGTCAATTCATTGTTTTATTATTGTTGCATTATGCCTCTGAATCTGTGCCTGCCACCCTCATATCAATATCACATTTATTTCTATAACACAGTTCCAGTCGTGGGATTGAATAAGTCACTCAATAACGTCCACAATGGTTTCGGACACACAAATGGCTGTTCCCAGTTGTTTGGCTTTTAGTATGAATATGTTAGCCTGGTTATCTATTAGCTAGTGCGCTCCAAAACAACGACAAAATTCGGATTTTGAAGACCAAACCCAACGTTGAAAATTAAAATCATGTTGATGTCAGAATCCAATGTCAGATTGACGTTAATCTCCAACGTTGGACAGATGTTATATTGTGGTTGAAAATCGGTTGACGTCAGAAACCAACATCAGTCGAGTTCTGGCGTCAACCAGACTTTCATTTAGGCTACAACTAAAATGCGACCCCTGCGACCAAACTCATCCCTGACGTTATACTTTCTACTCGAGCACCTTGACAGAAATGTAGTGGAGTAAAAAGTACGATATTTGTCTTTCAAATGTAGTAAAGTAAAAAGTTTCCAGAAAAAATGTTACTCAAGTAAAGTACAGATACTCAAATAGTGTACTTAAGTACAGTACTCAAGTAAATGTACTTTACGTGTGTGTGTGTGTGTGTGTGTGTGTGTGTGTGTCTCGCAGTGATGGACATTATACACTCTGGCATCAGAGATTTAGAGAAATATGATCAGAACTATGACTGTCATCATCAGTCGTTCGTTCTCATGAGTCCTGACACTCCTCGTCGTGTTTTCATGTGTTCTGGGATCTGGAGTGTGTGTTACTGGGGCAATAATACTGATCTTTCATTGGTCAGATTTGAGTTCTCTGTTATGTTTTATATTTTGATATGTCAGATTTATCTCTTTTAATTCTCAAATCATTTGTTGAGAAATGTCTAAATTCATATTGAGATTTGTATCTTGGCAAATCTGAGATCAGTTCGAGATTGTGTGTGTGTGTGTGTGTGTGTGTGTGTGTGTGTGTGTGTGTGTGTGTGTGTGTGTGTGTGTGTGTGTGTGTGTGTGTGTGTGTGTGTGTGTGTGTGTGTGTGTGTGTGTGTGTGTGTGTGTGTGTGTGTGTGTGTGTGAATCACGTCCTCTGGCCTGTAGAGTGTGTGAATATTATATTTGCTTTCATTACTCTTAAATCTACATCATTTGCATCGGCTGCTGTTGATCATGTGATCGTTCTGAGCGCGTGCAGACGGTGTCAGCTTTGAGCCAAGATGGCGGCCCTCCTAAACGATGACCCGTCTGCCGTCGCATTAACCCACAAGAGAAGGGCCGTGACCTCTGACCTCCTCCCGCGCCGGGGTAAAACGAGGGCGTTTCGGGACGTCAGGACGTGTGATCGAGTGTTTCGACCTTGAATCCCTGTTACACGTCTCGTTTTCAGAGAGTGTGTGTGTGTGTGTAACAGTCAAACAGGAAGTAGTTGTTTTCTGCGTCTCATTATCTTCGTCCAGCTGTTCAGCGGCTGTTTTTACCCACAAGCCCCTGGTGCAGAGCCGAGGTGTGAGGCTCATTATATTCTGTGCCCTTGATTTCTGTAATATTTCCCATCCTCTTTAGTTATATCAGTCTTTAGAGGTGTTTCATTTAGTGTGTGTGTGTGTGTGTGTGTGTGTGTGTGTGTGTGTGTGTGTGTGTGTGTGTGTGTGTGTGTCACAGGTGTCACACTGAAGACTGAAGGATCTGAATGAAAGATCATAAATCATAAATCACACATCTGCAGCATCATTTTATTTTTGGTAATTTGTGAGATTGCAAGTATTATAGTTCACTAAAATTAAAACCATAAAAAAAATGGTCTGAAAAAAAAATAGATGCCAAGGAAACAAAAGATGGAAATAAAGATGAAAAAAAAAAAAAATATATATATATATATAGACAAATTTTATAAATCATAAAAACACAGAACAACATTACTAAAACTTTAACAAAACTTTTATAAAAAAAAAATATAATTTTAAAAATAATAATTTATTGTGTAAAATATAGCCAGCATTGTTTTTATTCACATCCTTTCTGGAATTTGATTGGATGGCATAATGTTAAGCTGTGAAATTATTGGTTAATATTATTTGGATATTATGATATAAGGTAAATATTATATTATTCATTCTCAGTAAGACCAAAACATCTTTATAAATGAATTAAATTGTGATGCTCTTTGCTATAATATCTCGAGCGTTCTCAATTCTTATTATTGGCAAGAATATTTTATTTATTTATTTTCATGATGTTAGCATTTTTGGAACAGAATAAAAGAAAAACTTTATATTTTATTAATTATATTATATAAAATCTTTAAATACCTGATAATTATTTTATTTATTATTTTTTATTTTAATATCCCCTTCAAATAGTGTAGCATCATGTTCTGTGTGATGAATGTCAATGTGACTATTGATACTCTATTGCTGTGTGTAGCTCCGCCCACAGTGGAATCTCATTGGTCCACCCACATGCATATTAATCATGGACTGTGTTCTGATTGGCTGTGATTCTGTCACACTGCAGATTAAGTTAGACTCTCAGAATCTGTCATTTTAATTCATATTTTGATGGCGGTGCCGTCCGGATATTATGCGCTGTGTGTGTGTGTGTGTGTGTGTGTGTTGCTGGGTTAACACATCTGAGTGAATAGCAGAAGTGGAGAGTGTTGTACATCAATTAAACAAACCAATGAACAGATGAGCGAAAGACAGACTGATCTCACGTTTAGAGACACAATCCTGATTTATTACATTCAAAAATTGCCACAGTTTTCAGGCCTTTTTACTCGCACAAAAACCTTTCATTTTCAGTGTAAAGTTTTTTTTTATTTTGTAATTTTGTGCCTTTTTAATATGTGAGATTGAGGGTTTTTATAATCAATATAAAAACAAACCCCAAAAAGCATTTCTATTACTTAAATAAAATAAAATATGACAAATAAATGTAGTAAAATTAAAACAAAATTTAATAAAAAAGTAAACATTTAATTTTTAGGTAATTAAAAGGTTTTTAGTTTAGTAACCATATTTTTTAGTTGACTATAATAACCCTGAATCTCACAAATGAAAAAGACACAAAATTACTAAAAACATGAACTAGAACATTTTACACTGAAAATGAGTTGATCTTGTGCGAGAAAACTAAACTAAAATGATGAAGTTAAATCAAATAAACTATTTAAACTGCTTTTATTTCAGCTAGCTGCCAAACAATGTTTCTCATTTTCATTTAGTTTAATTTGATGCAGTCAAATAACTAAAACTTAAATAATAATTAATAAAAACTATATATCCTTCTTTTTTAAATGGCAAAATCACAACAGGACTAAAAACAAACTAATCCACACTGTTAATAAAAACTATATATACATATTCTTGCAAAACATGACAAAATCACCACAAAAGGACCAAATAAATAAAAAACTAATCAACACTATTAATAAAAACTATAAATATTTTTGCTAAAAATGACAAAATCACCACAAAAGGACTAAATAAAAGGACTAAATAAAATAAAAAATCCACACTATAAAAACTATAAATATGTTTGCTAAAAATGACAAAATCACCCACAAAATGATTAAATCAATTAAAAAAGGAATCAACACTATTAATAAAAACTAAAAATATTTTTACTAAAAATGTCAAAATCACCACAAAATGACTAAATAAATAAAAAACTAATCAACACTATTAATAATTTTTATTTTGCAAAAAAATTACAAAATCATCACAAAAGGACCAAATAAATAAAAACCAAATTAACACTTTTTATAAAAACTATAAATATTTTTGCTAAAAATGACAAAATCACCACAAAAATAACTAAATAAATAAAAAACTAATCAAGACTATTAATAAAAACTATAAATATTTTTACTAAAAATGACAAAATCACCACAAAATTATTAAATAAATAAAAAACGAATCCACACTATAATAAAAACTATAAATATTTTTTTTTCAATGGCAAAATCACCACAAAAGGATCAAATAAAAAACAACTAATCAACACTATTAATAAAAAACTATAAATATTTTTACTAAAAATGACAAAATCACCACAGAAGGACCAAAAAAAAAAAAAAAAACGAATCCACACTATTAATAAAAACTATAAATATTTTTACTAAAAATGCCAAAATCACCACAAAAGGACCAAATAAATAAAAAATGACAAAATCACCACAAAAATAACTAAATAAATTAAAAAAACTAATCAAGACTATTAATAAAAACTATAAATATTTTAACTAAAAATGACAAAATCACCACAAAAGGACCAAATAAATAAAAAATGACAAAATCACCACAAAATGACTAAATAAATAAAACCAAATCAACACTATTAATAAAAACTATAAATATTTTTTGCAAAAAAATGCCAGAATCAGCACAAAAGAGCAAGTGAACAGCGGACGCCCAGTATTGGTGAGAGCGAGATGTTAGTGTGATGCGACGCCAGGACAGACGGAGTGCTGGAAACATGAGGAAGTGATGCGGGATGGGAAAGCGTATCCCGACGGCAGCCGAACACCGCAGTCGTGATCATTCTCCGGGTTTCTCCGGTATGAAGTCTCCTGCTCCGATGCCATATGGTGTCGCATGCAACATTTAACTTGTCAGCGGTAATGGATTGTTCTGGAAGCAGATTTTAGCTGTAAGCGCTAACGGCTGAATGAAGGATCACACCAAACACTCGCTGACCCGTGTGACTCTGAGATTACCCAGCATGCTCGGCGGCGCTGTCTCGCGGTCAGTGTGCCGCTGATCTCACCTTTATTGCAGGAGATCTGCTGTCGATCCGTTCTGGAGGATTTATGGGGAAGTTCTGTGTAATTCTGTTGTGTAACGACCCGTGCAGCGTCAACTTCAGTATAATGGGTTACAATAAACACACTTTATCACATCTTATCAAATCTCATATTTAATTCATCTAACTAAAGAGTTTCAATCTCAGTAAATGTACAATTTTGTTTAATTTAGTCTTTTATTAGTTAAAAAACATGTATTAATTGTTAAAAAAGTGTGTATGCATGCGTGCAGACAGACAGACAGACGGATGATAGACAGACAGACAGACTGATAGAGAGATAGATAGACAGACAGACGGATGATAGACAGACAGACAGACAGACAGACAGACTGATAGAGAGATAGATAGACAGACGGATGATAGACAGACAGACAGACAGACAGACAGACTGATAGAGAGATAGATAGACAGACGGATGATAGACAGACAGATAGACAGACAGACAGACTGATAGAGAGATAGATAGATAGACAGATAGACAGACAGACTGATGGATGATAGATAGACAGACAGACAGACTGATAGAGAGATAGATAGATAGACAGATAGACAGACAGACTGATGGATGATAGATAGACAGACAGACAGACGGATGATAGACAGACAGACAGACTGATAGAGAGATAGATAGATAGACAGACAGACAGACAGATAGATAGACAGACAGACAGACAGATAGACAGACAGACTGACGGATGATAGACAGACAGACTGATAGAGAGATAGATAGACAGACAGACAGACGGATGATAGACAGACAGACAGACTGATAGAGAGATAGATAGATAGACAGACAGACAGACAGATAGACAGACAGACTGACGGATGATAGACAGACAGACTGATAGAGAGATAGATAGACAGACAGACAGACGGATGATAGACAGACAGACAGACTGATAGAGAGATAGATAGATAGACAGACAGACAGACAGACAGATAGACAGACAGACTGACGGATGATAGACAGACAGACTGATAGAGAGATAGATAGACAGACAGACAGACGGATGATAGACAGACAGACAGACTGATAGAGAGATAGATAGATAGACAGACTGATAGAGAGATAGATAGACAGACAGACTGACGGATGATAGACAGACAGACTGATAGAGAGATAGATAGACAGACAGACAGACAGACGGATGATAGACAGACAGACAGACTGATAGAGAGATAGATAGATAGACAGACAGACAGACAGACAGACAGACAGATTATAGACAGACAGATAGATAGATAGATAGACAGACAGACAGACTGATAGACAGACAGATAGATATATAGACAGATAGACAGCCAGACTGACAGACAGACAGAAAGATGATAGACAGACAGACTGACAGATAGACAGACGGACAGAAATATGATAGACAGACAGACAGACAGAAAGATGATAGACAGACAGACAGACAGATAGACAGCCAGACTGACAGACAGACAGAAAGATTATAGACAGACAGATAGACAGCCAGACTGACAGACAGACAGAAAGATGATAGACAGACAGACAGACTGATAGACAGACAGACTGATAGATAGATAGACAGACAGACAGAAAGATGATAGACAGACAGCCAGACTGACTGACAGACAGACAGAAAGATTATAGACAGACAGATAGATAGACAGACAGAAAGATGATAGATAGACAGACAGACAGAAAGATTATAGACAGACAGACAGACAGATAGATAGATAGACAGACAGACAGACAGACAGACAGACAGACAGACAGACAGACAGATGATAGACAGACAGACAGAAAGATGATAGACAGACAGCCAGACTGACAGACAGACAGACAGACAGATAGATAGACAGACAGAAAGATGATAGATAGACAGACAGACAGAAAGATTATAGACAGACAGACAGATAGATAGATAGACAGACAGAAAGATGATAGACAGACAGACAGAAAGATGATAGACAGACAGACAGATAGACAGACAGACAGACAGACAGACAGACAGACAGACAGACAGACGGATGATAGATAGATGCTGTTACTGAGTTTCTCCACACGTTTCATGGACTCGTTTAGTTTCTGCAGAGAACACAGAGATTTACACCTTTGAGCGCCTGTCAACATGACATGCTGGAGACACACACACACACACACACACACACACACACACACACAGAGAGAGACACACAAACACACACACACACACATGTGAATTCCCAACAATCCAGATGTCTCGCTGAAGTCACGTCTCAGGTGTTTGTCAAGCGCTGACAGGAGGAAAGTGTAGAGAATAAGGACAGTGAGCTTTACAGTAAGAGTTTTACTGTTTGAGTTTTTACTGTTTACTGTACGATTACACTAAACATTAGAACAGTGCTGTAGGATTTACTTTGAAACTATGCCACTCAGGAAATTTCACAAAGTATTTCAAATAAATGGCAAGTAACACATTGAATTAAACGTGAAATTTTTAACTCAAAAGTTTTTGTAAAACTTTCTTTATTTTCTTGTAAAACTTAATCCAATAATCTTTCAATGATGGCTTTATTTACAGCTGTATGTGCTCGTTTTACAGTGCATGAACTGTGTTAATAAGACAAAGAACATGAATTAAGAAAGTAAATAATATGAGATAAATGAGTAGATAAGTTTATTTATTTATCATTTACAATGTAATTGTTCATTTTAATATTAATATATTTAATCAAAATTAAATAAATAAATTACAATAAATAAATTACAGTAATTTAAATAAATAAACAAATGAAAAAATAACTGATGAATCATTCACAATAAGTCGAGGAACGGCAAATAATATGATATTAAATAAGTATTTATTTATCATTTATTTAAATTAAACATTTGTTATTTCTTTATATTAATTGATTTAATCCAAATTAATTAAATATTTAATAATTAAATTAAAGTAATTTAAATAAAAAAATTATAAATAACACCACTGATTAACAATTCACAAGACGAGCAACATGAATTAAGAAATTAAATAATATGAGATAAATAAATAAATATGTTTATTTATTTATCATTTACTTAAATCAAACATGTAATTGTTAATTTTTATATTAATATATTTAACCCAAATTAAATACATAAATATGCAATAAATAAATTACGATAATTTAAATAAATAAACACATGATAATGACGTCCCTGATTAAGCGTTCACAATACGACGAGGAACATGAGGAAAGTAAAGAGACTCTTTAGGCAAAGCAAAGTTGCGTCTTCAATGACTCGTAACTGAGCTCTTGATGAGGCCTGAAAGAGCAGTAAAGCGTCGTGTTTGAGAGTGAGAGATGCTTTATATGCAGTGTGTGTCGTGAGCGTGTGTGTGTGTGTGTGTGTGATTACCCTAATCAGAGCCGCTGCCAAAGCTTCTGAACCCCAGCGTACCAGCGCCTCTCCACCTGGCGGAGGTCCGTGCCAGACCGCGCACGTGTGTGTGTGTGTGTGTGTGTGTCGCCCCCCTGTTGAGACCCTCCATCTGCCCCCCCCCCCCCCCCCTCCAGTCTGAGCCGCCATCCTCGACGGACTGGAACGCTTGACCAAGGGGGTTCTGGGAAAGAATAGGGCCGCGGAGAGCGAGAAGTGTTTCTCCGCGGGCCATGAATGTCCAGAACAGAAGTTTAGGGGAGTTTGGGAATGTGGCACACTTTTGATTTGAATGGGTGTTGTTGGGTAATCAACGTTGTGTTCACACCAAACGGCAACCTTCCGGTCTCTCTCTTAAAGGAACACTCCCCTAGAGTTACACAGTTTTACCGTTTCCGAATCCCTTCAGCCGATCTCCGGGTCTGGCGGTACCACTGTTAGCATAGCTTAGCATAGATCATTGAATCTGATTAGACCGTTAGCATCTCTCTCAAAAAAATTACCAAAGAGTTTCTATATTTGTCCTATATTTTAAAACTTGACTCTTCTGTAGTTACATCGTGTACTAAGGCCGACAGAAAATAAAAAAGTTGCAATTTTCTAGGCCGATTTGGCTAGGAACTAAACTATAAGGCTATGGACAGTATATTTTGATATCCTAGGTAATGAAAGCATATATTCTGAAATCCCTCTGTACATCTTTCTTCATCTTGTGTGTAAACAAAATGGAAAAATAATTTTGTACCTGACTTTATCATATGTTCAGATCTATCTACCGAAAATATAGGCAAAATTTTGCATATTTAATGAGATAAAGCCTAATTTGCATAATTAAACATACAAATTGCAAAAACTTGTAATACATTTTTTTATATACTTGTATAGGTAATCAACTGAGGAAGTTTCATGGTGATATCTATTATTTTATAATTTTACCCTATTCACCTGTAGTGTCTCGCCTTAACTGATCAATGGACCAAAACCAATTGGCAGCTGCACAGTAACTTCCTAAAACACTCCGAACACCCAAACCCGTACGACCTTCAGTCATCTTCCGAACACACATTAAGATATTTTTGATGAAATCCGAGAGGTTTCTGATCTCACATACGCAGACAACGTCATTGCAGCTTTCAAGGCCCAGAAAGGTAGTAAAGACATCGTTAAAATAGTCCATGTGACTCCAGTGGTTCAACCTTAATGTTATGAAGCGACAAGAATACTTTTTTTGCGCAAAATCCAAGTGGCAATCTTCCGGTTTCTCTCTCGTGAATCAACACTGAAGTGAGTTAAACTGCAGTTCAGGGAATGGCCACTAGAGACCGGCTGCAGAAGAGACTCAATCCCATAGTCCTCCATGTTAAAATGCCCAACTTTACAGCAGAATAAAACATGTTTACAGCCTGGTGCAAAAAGTGGTTTTGATCTATATAGATAATTTTGTGCTTCATGACGACTGTGAGGGGGGGTGAATTTTTTTATAACTCATCCGTTTAAATTTTAGTTCTGCATAATTAAGGGTGTGGCCACTTGAGTGACAGGTGGATTGCCGCTGATATCACTGCTAGCCGCTTGTCTGTTAGCGTCACGTCACCTCAGCTAATCCGCCGCTGCACATTTTCGGTTATCCGCGAGTGACGCGCGGCCAAGATGGCGACTGCCGGCTCCGCCCACTTTGGGCTTCAAAAACGCTCTTCAGAAACACTACGGGTGACGTCACACACACTACGCACATATGTCTTACAGTCTATGGTTCACACTTGTAGTAAAATCTATAAATGGTATATTTGGTGACGGAAATTAGCGAACATCCAAACCATTGCTGTGTGCTACATGTGATTTGTCATTTTCACCAGCTGAAAACTCACAAAGAGCTGATAAAATGTGTAAAGGAGTGAAAACAGTGGCAGATATTCCTCAGATATCTCGAGATCTGCTGCGAGGAGAGGCGGTTCTGGCGCCGGTACCGGGTGACATGTGACATCTTTAGTGAAGCGAGACTCATTTTTCAGGGGTTTGTTCGGTGGCACCAGGGTTCGGATGGCATCATTCACACTTACCAGATATACTGCATTAACCAGGACCATATTTACCTCGTATTGTGACAGGCTAAATACATATTTGCAGGGGTGCACATGACTGGTACACAGGTACGCATGCGCGACAAAAATCAGGAATGCGTAATGCCACTTGTGTTACTGCGCGCCTTTGCGTACTTTAAGGGTTACTGTCGCCAAAATGCAACCTAGGCAGTGTTCATTTCATTTTTTCACAGACGAAAACAAGACGATAACTAAATAAAAATCCGTTTTAAATGACGACCACTATGACGTATTGACATTTTCGTCAACTAATAAAAACTAGACGGAAATTTTTGGGAGGGACGACTGGGGAAGTGATCCAGTCAGAACTGATTTCTGGTAGATGCGCACATTTGAATCGTAACGTGCTGATCTACCGCCGCACACGAGTTGGCACGCGCTTGATGCATGTCTCAAATCATTAAAAAATTTAAACGTTTGGGAGAAAGAGAAGAGCAGACATATGGATAGATCTGAATAAGAGTGACGACGCGAAAGAGCTTTATTCAGTATGTTTTTCTGTGCGAACACACACACACGCGACCCGAAGCGTACAGCGCGCAAGGACTGAATCGAGCTCTCTTTCGCGTCTGAATGGACAAATACACAACATTATGTCTAAATGTCCGTTTTGGAGAGTATTCACGTAAACACAGTCGGTTATGTCTCAACAGAACGTACAGTGCATCCGATCTGCACACTCGGTCTTAAAGTGACAGTGCGTAATAAACCTAATGCCTTCTGTACACTTAATATTGATCAAACAACAAAATAAAAAGAGAAAATTCACTGCTCTTTAATATCTTTAAGGATTAATTATATTTGATTTATACAAATAAAAAAATCTGAACAATCAAATAACACTTCAAATAAATTTTTTCCAAAGGTGTTTTCTATCATTTTAGGTCGTTTTTTTCACGCTGATGTAAATTTAAGTGTTCGGTTTTTTTTTTATAAGTTTGGTTTTAGTTATTAGTATGCTATAAAAACGGGAATGTGACGTCACATATGGGGTGAGTACCAAACACCATCTCCTGGTACCCCCACCCCTAAACACACCAAAAAGTATTTGAAAATCGGACAAAAAGACAAAGGTACAAGAATTGAACTAGAATCAATAGTTTTACATTTCTCCATCGTTCGATAGTGTAATTTAAAATGCTTCATGGTATTATAGTTCAAGGATAAAGGAGTAGATGAGGATAAATGTTAAGATGTAGATAAGGATAACAGAATAATGAAGATTAGTCCTCATAGCCGGCAGAAGTGTGAAGGTTTGTCGAGGGAGAACAGTAGAGACATGAATGGGGAGCTTATGATTTATGCTTTTATAAGCCTTCTCTAAAAACTCACATGACATGACAAAATGTTTCATAAATATCATAGTTTTATTAATAACATGCTCAGATTTTAAATGAAGAAACACTCATTGTGTTTCTAAATTGCTATCACAGCCACATCATATTTGTATACATTTAAAATATATTTTCTTCATATTTTTTTGTTTTTATGTTTGAGATCTCCATATTAATAACAGCCTGAGTAATTCTGAGTCTTGAACTGTAAACTCTTTATAATTTCTATATATATGTTGGTTATGTGTCTATTCAGAGTGACTTATGAGCTTTTCATTTTAGGCATTTATGCCTCACTTGCCAAAATTAAATATTCCAGACTCGATTACGTCATTGGCAGTGTTTCACTGAAGTGGGCGGAGCTCTATTGGTGTCGTTTGCGTGTCGTGATTCTCTGATTGGTGGAGATTTTCTGCAGAATCATGGGTATTGTAGTTTTTCACCAGGAACTATTTTGCTAAATGTATTTATTTAAATAAAAAAAGTTGAAATAATGCAGACTGATGATCATCAGAAAGATATATTGACAACTGACAACCTTGTGTCTCGCAGTAAGGCTGTCTTTAACAATTTATGAGTTATTGTTAAATGGAATGGGACAGATGCCAGCCAATCAGATACGAGATATTTCCAGATCTTGGCATTTTTGTGGTCAGCTGGTCTCCGCTGGATGATGTCAGTTCATGTGTGTCAGATTGACCGGTGTAGTTGATCAGTTTGTGATAATGAGGATGACATCATCACGATGCAGGCGGTTGATTGGTCAGTGTCAGATCTCACAGACGCAGGTTTCCCAGACTCCTCGGCAGCTGTAGTCGCTTCCTCCAGCTGTTAGACACACACACACACACACACACACACACACACACACACACACACACACACACACACACACACACATAAAGCCACCGCAGGTCCATAATTACTGCCACCAGGGGAGGCAGAGGAGCCATTAGAGACCCTGGGAAAGAGAAAACACACACACACACACACAGTTTATAATGTTCACTCTTTTACTGAACATGAGAAACACACTGACTCTGTTTAGTCTTAATTCATTTTCACAGCACACAATGTTTCATGTGTGCGTGTGTGCGCGTGTGTGTGTGTGTGTGTGTGTGTGTGTGTGTGTGTGTGTGTGTGTTACACCTCCAAAGCTGTTCCACTTATTGCTTTCATCTGAATTTGCTGCTTGAGTTTAGAGTGTTTCTCAGACGCATCTATCCATCTATCCATCCATCTATATCCATCTATCTGGTGGTGGTGATGGCGCAATGGATAAGACACATGCCTTTGATGTGAGAGACCCGGGTTCGAATCCACTGTGAGACACCAATGTGTCCCTGAGCAAGACACTTAACCCCTAGTTGCTCCAGAGGCGTGCGACCTCTGACATATATAGCAATTGTAAGTCGCTTTGGATAAAAGCGTCAGCTAAATGAATAAATGTAAATGTAAATGTAAATCTATATCCATCTATATCCATCTATCTATATCCATCTATCTATATCCATCTATCCATCCATCTATATCCATCCATCTATATCCATCTATCTATATCCATCTATCTATATCCATCTATCCATCCATCTATATCCATCTATCTATATCCATCTATCCATCCATCTATATCCATCTATCTATATCCATCTATCCATCCATCTATATCCATCTATCTATATCCATCTATCCATCCATCTATATCCATCTATCTATATCCATCTATCCATCCATCTATATCCATCTATCTATATCCATCTATCCATCCATCTATATCCATCTATCCATCCATCTATATCCATCTATCTATATCCATCTATCCATCCATCTATATCCATCTATCTATATCCATCTATCCATCCATCTATATCCATCTATCTATATCCATCTATCCATCCATCTATATCCATCTATCTATATCCATCTATCCATCCATCTATATCCATCTATCTATATCCATCTATCCATCCATCTATATCCATCTATCTATATCCATCTATCCATCTATCTATATCCATCTATCTATATCCATCCATCCATCCATCTATCTATATCCATCTATCCATCTATCTATATCCATCTATCTATATCCATCTATCTATATCCATCTATCTATATCCATCTATCTATATCCATCTATCCATCCATCTATCTATATCCATCTATCCATCTATCTATATCCATCTATCCATCTATCTATATCCATCTATCCATCTATCTATATCCATCTATCCATCTATCTATATCCATCTATCCATCCATCATCTACTGTATCTATCTATCTATCTATCTATCTATCTATCTATCTATCTATCTACTGTATCTGTCTGTCAATCCATCCATCCATCTACTGTATCTATCGATCTATCTATCTATATCCATCTATCCATCTATCTATATCCATCCATCTACTGTATCTATCCATCTATCTATCTATCTATCTATCCATCTATCTATCTATCCATCCATCCATCCATCCATCCATCCATCCATCCATCCATCTACTGTATCCATCCATCCATACATCCATCTACTGTATCCATCCATCCATACATCCATCTACTGTATCCATCCATCCATACATCCATCTACTGTATCCATCCATCCATACATCCATCTACTGTATCCATCCATCCATACATCCATCCATCTACTGTATCTGTCCATCAATCCATCATCTATTGATCTAATATCCACAAATCTGATTGCACATATATCCACATGTCCGATGTTTAGACCGTCACAGGTGTGATCATCAAACTCAGACGTTTCACCGTCAATCTACTGCAATAAGTGTTTAATTATTCAATCAGTCCATTAATAAATCAATCTTGAATAGTTGAGGAAAGCAAGAGTCGGTGGTTTTGTGTTTTTGTTTTTTTACCGGTGAGATCACTAAAAATGAATTGAAAAGCAATTTTTTTTAATTAGCTTATGTCTATCAAACAAGCTGTGATTGCCCTTCATAACTCGTCTGATGAAAGGCTTGTGATTTGGTTTAATGTACAGCGTCCAGATCACGTCTCAATGCGGTGTTTGACTTCTGTGTGTTATTAAACACAATATCTGGAGGAAACGGAACAAAAAACAGGTTGACACTCAAATGCAGAAGTGAATGTTTTCTGTGAGATGGTGTGTGTGTGTGTGTGTGTGTGTGTGTGTGTGCGCTTCTGTCAGGAGTGTGTAACGCTGGGACTCGTCCTGACAGCGAGTCGATGTTGTTTCTGAAGAAGAGGAACAGCTCTCGACCCGTGCGCTCGGCTTTCCCTCATAAACACATGCAAATGTTGAGTTATCGCAGTTCCCGGCTTATCCCTGTCGAACGCTCCCGTTTGGCTCGCATCCCTTCTGTGTGTGTTTCTCACACGCTACAGATGTGCACGTTAAGACCATCTAAGCGCTCGTTTGCACAGAGTAAGATGGCGAGCTTTACTGAGACGTTCTTTGTTCATTGTTGGGATAAAATGTGT
Source organism: Phoxinus dragarum (assembly GCA_033366665.1). Taxonomy (NCBI): domain Eukaryota; kingdom Metazoa; phylum Chordata; class Actinopteri; order Cypriniformes; family Leuciscidae; genus Phoxinus; species Phoxinus dragarum. The sequence goes on from JARPMJ010009438.1 coordinate 18,285, forward strand.
TGTGATCTGTGATGTGTTTTATTGTCGGGATTCCGGCGGCACACGTAATCCCCACCGCCGCTTTGGTTTTTGTGTTTTATTCTGCGTATAAATACAATGGAGAACATTGTTTCGCTGTTTAGACGCGCCGAAAGCCTCGTACGCCGCACGCGTCCTTATTGTGTGTCAGATGTTGTGGAATCACGCAACAAATCCTTCGGCAAACAAAGAGGAACTAGAAAAACGCAGCTTTGTCTTTGTCTTTGTTTGTGTGTTAAAACAAAAGACAGAAGAAGGAGACAGAAGCGCGCAGGCGAGGGAAGCGGCGCTGATGATGCTGATGATGAGATTTACTGAAGCACCGACACTAATACTGGAGAACCTCGAGCTCTTCATCACGCCCGTGCGCCGCTTACTTGTGTCACACACTCCAAATGCTGTGTGTTTGTGTGTGTGTGTGTTTGTGTGTGTGTGTGTGTGTGTGTGTGTGTGTGTGTGTGTGTGTGTGTGTGTGTGTGTGTGTGTGTGTGTGTGTGTGTGTGTGTGTATACAGTATGCAATGAATTATTTATATATATATATATACATATATATAAATAAATGTCTGTTTCTGTGTCGGTTTATTCATCACCTCTAGACCTCGATCCCGAAGCTGATGTTGATCATGAGATTTACAGACGCCAGACCAGAGCCAACAACACTAATCTGCCGCATTTCAGCAGCGGAAGCTTTTCTACAACCAAACGCCACAACTCCTCTTACTTTATAACCAAACGCCACAACTCCTCTTACTTTATAACCAAACGCCACAACTCCTCTTACTTTATAACCAAACCAAACGCCTCAACTCCTCTAACTTTATAACCAAACACCACAACTCCTCTTACTTTATAACCAAACGCCACAACTCCTCTTACTTTATAACCAAACGCCACAACTCCTCTTACTTTATAACCAAACCAAACGCCTCAACTCCTCTAACTTTATAACCAAACGCCACAACTCCTCTTACTTTATTACCAAACGCCTCAACTCCTCTTACTTTATAACCAAACACCTCAACTCCTCTTACTTTATAACCAAACGCCACAACTCCTCTTACTTTATAACCAAACGCCACAACTCCTCTTACTTTATAACCAAACGCCACAACTCCTCTTACTTTATAACCAAACCAAACGCCTCAACTCCTCTAACTTTATAACCAAACGCCACAACTCCTCTTACTTTATTACCAAACGCCTCAACTCCTCTTACTTTATAACCAAACACCTCAACTCCTCTTACTTTATAACCAAACGCCTCAACTCCTCTTACTTTATAACCAAACGCCACAACTCCTCTTACTTTATAACCAAACGCCACAACTCCTCTTACTTTATAACCAAACGCCTCAACTCCTCTTACTTTATAACCAAACGCCTCAACTCCTCTTATAACCAAACGCCTCAACTCCTCTTACTTTATAACCAAACGCCTCAACTCCTCTTACTTTATAACCAAACGCCACAACTCCTCTTACTTTATAACCAAACGCCTCAACTCCTCTTACTTTATAACCAAACGCCTCAACTCCTCTTACTTTATAACCAAACGCCACAACTCCTCTTACTTTATAACCAAACGCCTCAACTCCTCTTACTTTATAACCAAACGCCTCAACTCCTCTTACTTTATAACCAAACGCCACAACTCCTCTAACTTTATAACCAAACGCCACAACTCCTCTTACTTTATAACCAAACGCCTCAACTCCTCTTACTTTATAACCAAACGCCTCAACTCCTCTTACTTTATAACCAAACGCCACAACTCCTCTTACTTTATAACCAAACGCCACAACTCCTCTTACTTTATAACCAAACGCCACAACTCCTCTTACTTTATAACCAAACGCCACAACTCCTCTTACTTTATAACCAAACGCCACAACTCCTCTTACTTTATAACCAAACGCCACAACTCCTCTTACTTTATAACCAAACGCCTCAACTCCTCTTACTTTATAACCAAACGCCTCAACTCCTCTTACTTTATAACCAAGCGCCTCAACTCCTCTTACTTTATAACCAAACGCCACAACTCCTCTTACTTTATAACCAAACGCCTCAACTCCTCTTACTTTATAACCAAACGCCACAACTCCTCTTACTTTATAACCAAACGCCACAACTCCTCTTACTTTATAACCAAACGCCTCAACTCCTCTTACTTTATAACCAAACGCCACAACTCCTCTTACTTTATAACCAAACGCCTCAACTCCTCTTACTTTATAACCAAACGCCTCAACTCCTCTTACTTTATAACCAAACGCCTCAACTCCTCTTACTTTATAACCAAACGCCTCAACTCCTCTTACTTTATAACCAAGCGCCTCAACTCCTCTTACTTTATAACCAAACGCCACAACTCCTCTTACTTTATAACCAAACGCCTCAACTCCTCTTATAACCAAACGCCTCAACTCCTCTTACTTTATAACCAAACGCCTCAACTCCTCTTACTTTATAACCAAACGCCTCAACTCCTCTTACTTTATAACCAAACGCCTCAACTCCTCTTACTTTATAACCAAACGCCTCAACTCCTCTTACTTTATAACCAAACGCCACAACTCCTCTTACTTTATAACCAAACGCCACAACTCCTCTTACTTTATAACCAAACGCCTCAACTCCTCTTACTTTATAACCAAACGCCTCAACTCCTCTTACTTTATAACCAAACGCCACAACTCCTCTTACTTTATAACCAAACCAAACGCCTCAACTCCTCTAACTTTATAACCAAACGCCACAACTCCTCTTACTTTATTACCAAACGCCTCAACTCCTCTTACTTTATAACCAAACACCTCAACTCCTCTTACTTTATAACCAAACGCCTCAACTCCTCTTACTTTATAACCAAACGCCACAACTCCTCTTACTTTATAACCAAACGCCTCAACTCCTCTTACTTTATAACCAAGCGCCTCAACTCCTCTTACTTTATAACCAAACGCCTCAACTCCTCTTACTTTATAACCAAACGCCACAACTCCTCTTACTTTATAACCAAACGCCTCAACTCCTCTTACTTTATAACCAAACGCCACAACTCCTCTTACTTTATAACCAAACGCCTCAACTCCTCTTACTTTATAACCAAACACCTCAACTCCTCTTACTTTATAACCAAACGCCACAACTCCTCTTACTTTATAACCAAACGCCTCAACTCCTCTTACTTTATAACCAAGCGCCTCAACTCCTCTTACTTTATAACCAAACGCCTCAACTCCTCTTACTTTATAACCAAACGCCACAACTCCTCTTACTTTATAACCAAACGCCTCAACTCCTCTTACTTTATAACCAAACGCCTCAACTCCTCTAACTTTATAACCAAACGCCTCAACTCCTCTTACTTTATAACCAAACGCCTCAACTCCTCTTACTTTATAACCAAACGCCACAACTCCTCTTACTTTATAACCAAACGCCACAACTCCTCTTACTTTATAACCAAGCGCCTCAACTCCTCTTACTTTATAACCAAACGCCACAACTCCTCTTACTTTATAACCAAACGCCTCAACTCCTCTTACTTTATAACCAAACGCCTCAACTCCTCTTACTTTATAACCAAACGCCTCAACTCCTCTTACTTTATAACCAAACGCCTCAACTCCTCTTACTTTATAACCAAACGCCTCAACTCCTCTTACTTTATAACCAAACGCCTCAACTCCTCTAACTTTATAACCAAACGCCTCAACTCCTCTTACTTTATAACCAAACGCCTCAACTCCTCTTACTTTATAACCAAACGCCTCAACTCCTCTTACTTTATAACCAAACGCCACAACTCCTCTTACTTTATAACCAAACGCCTCAACTCCTCTTACTTTATAACCAAACGCCACAACTCCTCTTACTTTATAACCAAACGCCTCAACTCCTCTTACTTTATAACCAAACGCCTCAACTCCTCTTACTTTATAACCAAACGCCTCAACTCCTCTAACTTTATAACCAAACGCCTCAACTCCTCTTACTTTATAACCAAACGCCTCAACTCCTCTTACTTTATAACCAAACGCCTCAACTCCTCTTACTTTATAACCAAACGCCTCAACTCCTCTTACTTTATAACCAAACGCCACAACTCCTCTTACTTTATAACCAAACGCCTCAACTCCTCTTACTTTATAACCAAACGCCACAACTCCTCTTACTTTATAACCAAACGCCACAACTCCTCTTACTTTATAACCAAGCGCCTCAACTCCTCTTACTTTATAACCAAACGCCACAACTCCTCTTACTTTATAACCAAACGCCTCAACTCCTCTTACTTTATAACCAAACGCCTCAACTCCTCTTACTTTATAACCAAACGCCTCAACTCCTCTTACTTTATAACCAAACGCCTCAACTCCTCTTACTTTATAACCAAACGCCTCAACTCCTCTTACTTTATAACCAAACGCCTCAACTCCTCTAACTTTATAACCAAACGCCTCAACTCCTCTTACTTTATAACCAAACGCCTCAACTCCTCTTACTTTATAACCAAACGCCTCAACTCCTCTTACTTTATAACCAAACGCCACAACTCCTCTTACTTTATAACCAAACGCCTCAACTCCTCTTACTTTATAACCAAACGCCACAACTCCTCTTACTTTATAACCAAACGCCTCAACTCCTCTTACTTTATAACCAAACGCCACAACTCCTCTTACTTTATAACCAAACGCCTCAACTCCTCTTACTTTATAACCAAACGCCTCAACTCCTCTAACTTTATAACCAAACGCCTCAACTCCTCTAACTTTATAACCAAACGCCTCAACTCCTCTAACTTTATAACCAAACGCCTCAACTCCTCTTACTTTATAACCAAACGCCTCAACTCCTCTTACTTTATAACCAAACGCCACAACTCCTCTTACTTTATAACCAAACGCCTCAACTCCTCTTACTTTATAACCAAACGCCTCAACTCCTCTAACTTTATAACCAAACGCCTCAACTCCTCTTACTTTATAACCAAACGCCTCAACTCCTCTTACTTTATAACCAAACGCCACAACTCCTCTTACTTTATAACCAAACGCCTCAACTCCTCTAACTTTATAACCAAACGCCACAACTCCTCTTACTTTATAACCAAACGCCTCAACTCCTCTTACTTTATAACCAAACGCCTCAACTCCTCTTACTTTATAACCAAGCGCCTCAACTCCTCTTACTTTATAACCAAACGCCTCAACTCCTCTTACTTTATAACCAAACGCCTCAACTCCTCTTACTTTATAACCAAACGCCTCAACTCCTCTTACTTTATAACCAAACGCCACAACTCCTCTTACTTTATAACCAAACGCCACAACTCCTCTTACTTTATAACCAAACGCCACAACTCCTCTTACTTTATAACCAAACGCCACAACTCCTCTTACTTTATAACCAAACGCCACAACTCCTCTTACTTTATAACCAAAGCCAGAACTGCGTTCATTTTAACGTGACAACATGCCGAATTTATTCAAAGTGACGCAAGCCCTGAACGCCACCAAACTCAGGTGTGTGTGTGTGGTGATTGTACGGGACGTGTAACGACAGTCTAGAACGCAATCAAGCGTTGTGAGAAGAACTTCGGCTCGGCACAATTTTTATGCCATTCTTCGGGGGGGTAAAGAAAGAAAAGCAGGATGCCAAACCCGGGCGCTAGCAGGGTCGCGCTGATGGCGACTCGCGTACAATTAATTTCTGATGTGGCATAAAGAGCTTTGCGATTGTTTTTGTGGTGTTGTGCATGTGTTGTTTGTGCCGCCAGCTCCCCGCGGATCGAGCCGTCTCCTTCTGTACCTCTCAGACTGGCCCGGTGCCCATGATGTCATGGAAACTGTGTGTGTAGCGAGTGATTCATGTCCACACACACACACACACACACACACACCCCTTCCCCCTCACGGACACCCTTTAAATCATCATCGCTCGTTTGAGTCTCCAGCTTGAATGGACGTGAAGACACGTTTAATCATGTGAGGTTGAGCAGTTTACACTGTGTCGGGAAACATCTCCACTCCCACTCCCAGCATCTGATAATAACCGGTGCGTTTGAGACCGAACGAGTGTGTGTGAGTGTGTGTAAGTTTTGGCTTTGAGACATGAAAAGCTCTTTGAGCGCTTCTTTTAAGATGAACTTGGCATGAGAACACAGTGGCACGTCCAACCCCCGAACCTCGACCTTGACCAATCAGGGCTCTCTCTCTCTCTCTCTCTCTCTCTCTCTCTCTCTCTCTCTCTCGGTCGCCCGTGTGCCAGATTCACTTTCATAATTCTATCAGAGACGCCGCAACGCTCCGACTCGACATCCACAGCGCTCCACCTTTTCTCACCGGAACTATTTTAAGCCGATGAGTTTTGGCTTTTTCACGTCGGAAATCATCGGCTCTTCAACACACTGGAGTCACATAAACAACAGTTAGAAAATAACCCAGGCTTTTATACGTGTGGCTGACCTATATATGTAATGTACATGAAATACAATAAAACTAAATAATTATAAACACAACCCAACCTGATCATCTGAGCTCATAAGATTGTACTTTATTTATCATTTGACCCAGAGAAAGAAAAACACAATACTGTATAAGAATACACTGGTTAGTTAAATGTAAGGATTACATATTTTTAATCTTTTCGAAATTCGACTGAGCTATAATTTTTTTATACTGAATA
>JARPMJ010009439.1:0-20000 GCA_033366665.1 Phoxinus dragarum
TACTGTAAAGTCAGAATTGCATGATATAAAGTCAGAATTGCGTGATTTCAAGTCAGAATTGCGTGTTATAAAGTCAGAATTTCGTGATATACAAGTCAGAATTGCGTGATTTCAAGTCAGAATTGCGAGTTTCAAAGTCAGAATTGCGTGATTTCAAGTCAGAATTGCGAGTTTTTAAAGTCAGAATTGCGTGATTTCAAGTCAGAATTGCGAGTTTTAAAGTCAGAATTGCGTGATTTCAAGTCAGAATTGCGAGTTTTAAAGTCAGAATTGCGAGTTTTAAAGTCAGAATTGCTTGATTACAAGTCAGAATTGCGTGATTTCAAGTCAGAATTGCGAGTTTCAAAGTCAGAATTGCGTGATTTCAAGTCAGAATTGCGAGTTTTAAAGTCAGAATTGCGTGATTACAAGTCAGAATTGCGTGATTTCAAGTCAGAATTGCGAGTTTCAAAGTCAGAATTGCGTGATTTCAAGTCAGAATTGCGAGTTTTAAAGTCAGAATTGCGTGATTTCAAGTCAGAATTGCGAGTTTTAAAGTCAGAATTGCGTGATTTTCAAGTCAGAATTGCGAGTGTTTAAGTCATAATTGCGTGATTTAAAGTCAGAATTGCGAGTTTTAAAGTCAGAATTGAGAGTTTTAAAGTCAGAATTGCGTGATTTCAAGTCAGAATTGAGAGTTTTTAAGTCAGAATTGCGAGTTTCAAAGTCAGAATTGCGTGATTTCAAGTCAGAATTGCGAGTTTTAAAGTCAGAATTGCGTGATTTCAAGTCAGAATTGCGAGTTTTAAAGTCAGAATTGCGTGATTTCAAGTCAGAATTGCGAGTTTTAAAGTCAGAATTGCGAGTTTTAAAGTCAGAATTGCTTGATTTCAAGTCAGAATTGCGAGTTTTAAAGTCAGAATTGCGTGATTTCAAGTCAGAATTGCGAGTTTTTAAGTCATAATTGCGTGATTTAAAGTCAGAATTGCGAGTTTTAAAGTCAGAATTGAGAGTTTTAAAGTCAGAATTGCGTGATATAAAGTTGCAATTGCGAGTTTTAAAGTCAAAATTGCGTGATTTCAAGTCAGAATTGCGAGTTTTTAAGTCAGAATTGCGTGATTTCAAGTCAGAACTGCGTGATTTCAAGTCAGAATTGCGAGTTTTAAAGTCAGAATTGCGAGTTTTAAAGTCAGAATTGCGTTATAAACTCTATAACTGTGAGATAAAAACTTGCAATAGACTTTTTCCTCAAAATGTTATGTTTATATCTCACAATTTTGAAATAAAAAAGTCGCAATTAGCCTATATTTTAAAATGTTTTATTCTGTGTCGGAAACAAGTTTCAATAGTTTCAAGATACTACAGAGCCAGACAAAATATATAGCCTGTATATCGTGGCCAAAAATGAAGAATTCGTTCCCTCGTTTTAGCAAATCACGACCACGTTGTCTTAAAATATATAAAAATGTACATAAAATAAATATAGATTTACTTGAGAAGCAAAATTACTAAAGATATTAAGTCCTGTTTTATGTAAAAATCATAAATATCATAAATCATAAAAATCGAAAAAATATCTGTCAGTGGGGCAAGAAAAATAAACGTCACTTAATTTAAATGCATTTTTCAGAAAATAACTTAATATCTTAAGTAATTCTGCTTCTCCAGTAAATGCATCTTCATTTAAGAGTGTTTCGATATTTTTATATCTATTTTTGTATATTTGTGCTGGAAAGCAAGACAGAAACACTGAGGAAGAACATAATGTTTTTTGCAGTTATTCCTGTACATTGTTCTCACTGTATATTATGCTCAAGACTAGTATTTTTTTTGTTTTGCATCGTATCAAAAACCTTTGGCCGGTTGCAAGTCTCCGACAGCTGGAATTATTTCTGGCATTTCCAAATGCGCTTTCACGACAGCGGCCAGACGTCCCACTTCACTGCACAAAGACTTCAGCACATCTCTCTCTCTCTCTCTCTCTCTCTCTCTCTCTCTCTCTCTCTCTCTCTCTCTTTCTCCCCCCCCCCTCTCTCTCTTTCTCCCCCCCCCTCTCTCTCTCCTCGCTCTCGCTCTCGCTCTCCCCCCCCCCCCCCTCGCTCTCCCCCCCCCCCTCTCTCTCTCTCCTCTTTCTCTCTCTCTCTCTCTCTCCCCCCCTCGCTCTCTCTCTCCCCCCCCCCCTCGCTCTCTCTCTCTCTCTCCTCCTCCCCCCCCCCCCCTCTCTCTCCTTTCTCCCCCCCTCTCTCTCTCTCGCTCTCGCTCTCTCTCTCCCCCCCCCTCGCTCTCCCCCCCCCCTCTCTCGCTCTCTCTCTCTCCCCCCCCCTCCTCTCTCTCTCTCTCCCTCCCTCCCCCCCCCCCCTCTCTCTCTCTCTCTCTCTCTCTCTCTCTCCCCCCCCCCCCCTCGCTCTCTCTCTCTCTCTCTCCCCCCCCCTCGCTCTCTCTCTCTCTCTCTCTCTCTCTCCCCCCCCCCCCCCCCTCGCTCTCTCTCTCTCTCCATCTCTGGCATGCTTCTCATCCGCTCTTCATGTTCCCTCTCAGCTTCTTCCCTGTAGGCTTACAGTCACTGGTGTTCATTTGACTGCAGATCCTTCCCAGAATCCTTCCGTTGTTCACTGACTCACAGGGGTCCAGCACTCGAGCCAGAGAGGGTCATGGGTAATCGCCCACAGGCGTCCCGAAACACATGACCACCCGCACACATACCGATGGAGACATGTCCGGGAAAATGCAAGAAATCATATGTGCATGAAGGATTTTTTATTTATTTTTTGCATTGAGATTTTATTCTCTTCATGATATGCGTCTGAACTTTTATTTGTGAGGTTTGTTCTACTTTTCATGATTCTCACTGGTGATTTTCTTTGAAGTTTCTTATTATGATCAATAAGTCATGACAACATGTTTTTACATTGCTTTAACATTAAAAGCAATTTATAATTTTTTTAACAAGATTCAACACATTCAAGACAGTTTAATGTAATTTAAGTTGAAATGACTTAAACATTCAATTTGATTGACTTTAAAAATATAAGGCAGCAACATTTTTTACGGTAATTTTAGCATCAACACTGTAAAAATAAGTTTTTTCTAAGTTTAATACTATTTCAGTCTTGTAGAGAACAACATTTCAAAATGAAATGTTCCCTTAGCGTTCGTACAGATGAACTGGAAACATGATAATATGGTGCAAAAGTTCATTTATTTCAGTAATTCAACTTAAAAAGTGAAACTAATATATTATATAGACTCATTACATGCAAAGTGAGATATTTCAAGCCTTTATTTGTTATAATTTTGATGATTATGGCTCAAAATTATAATATTGTGAAAAGGTTTTCATAAGCTGTAAGCCATAATCATCAAAATTATAACAAATAAAGGCTTGAAATATCTCACTTTGCATGTAATGAGTCTATATAATATATTAGTTTCACCTTTTAAGTTGAATTATAAATTAACTTTTGCACCATATTATAATGTTTGACATATAATGTTTATAATGTTGACTGAATGTTCTGTGTTTCCAGTGTTATGCAGTAGGGGGCGCTATTACACATCTCCTGAAAGAGTTCAGAATCTCCTGATCAAAACACAGGAGAAGAAGAAGCAGAAACAAGGATAGAAGCATTGCTTAAAATTACACGATCATCAAACATTAAACAGTTATGCTGGCGTAAAAACTGAGGTAAAAACTGGACGCATGTTAGCTAAATGTTCTTAAGATCACATTTTTGACAGTTAGGTTCCCATTTCTTTGTAATTATTTGTAAATTTACTAGCAATTTTTGAGTGAAAATAGTTACGGAGACTTTTTGTTTTCTTCAATTAAACATAATTGCACAAATAAAAACTCATAGTTTCACACTATTTTTTTATGCAATATACAATTTAAAATCTTCGTATTAAAGTGTGTTTTACGAGATTCATTGCGAGATGTTTCACACACTCTTATCTGATGTTTCACACACACTCTTATCTGATGTTTCACACACACTTTTATCTGATGTTTCACACACTCTTATATCTGATGTTTCACACACACTTTTATCTGATGTTTCACACACTCTTTTATCTGTGGAGTGTGAAGAGCTGTGATTGGATCAGTGAAAGCCTCAGAGTTGATGTTAAAGTCACGGTCAGTGTTTGCTCTGCACAGCTCAATGCGGTTATCTTTCATCACTCCTTCGCTTAATGGAGTTTCACAGTTACACTCTAAAAAGTGCTGGGTTGTTTTAACCCAATTTTGGGTTAAATGTGGACAATCTCAGCCGTTTAACCCAACATTTGGACATTATTTGACCCAAAATTGAGTGTTTGATTCATTTATGTATCATGCTCTACATAAAAGTTCTATTTGAAGAATTTTACTTATTTGTAGAATTTGACTTTTAAAAGCTCTATTTGAAGAATTTGACTTTTAAAAGCTCTATTTGAAGAATTTGACTTTTAAAAGCTCTATTTGAAGAATTTTACTTTTAAAAGCTCTATTTGTAGAATTTGACTTTTAAAAGCTCTATTTGAAGAATTTTACTTTTAAAAGCTCTATATGTAGAATTTGACTTTTAAAAGCTCTATTTGTAGAATTTGACTTTTAAAAGCTCTATTTGTAGAATTTGACTTTTAAAAGCTCTATTTGTAGAATTTGACTTTTAGAAGCTCTATTTGTAGAATTTGACTTTTAAAAGCTCTAATTTGTAGAATTTGACTTTTAGAAGCTCTATTTGTAGAATTTGACTTTTAGAAGCTCTATTTGTAGAATTTGACTTTTAAAAGCTCTTTGTAGAATTTGACTTTTAGAAGCTCTATTTGTAGAATTTGACTTATTTGTAGAATTTGACTTATTTGTAGAATTTTACTTTTAAAAGCTCTATTTGAAGAATTTGACTTTTAAAAGCTCTATGTGTAGAATTTGACTTTTAAAAGCTCTATTTGTAGAATTTGCTTTTAGAAGCTCTATTTGTAGAATTTGACTTTTAGAAGCTCTATTTGTAGAATTTTACTTATTTGTAGAATTTTACTTTTAAAAGTTCTATTTGTAGAATTTTACTTTTAAAAACTCTATTTGTAGAATTTGACTTTTAAAAGCTCTATTTGTAGAATTTGACTTTTAAAAGCTCTATTTGTAGAATTTGACTTTTAGAAGCTCTATTTGTAGAATTTGACTTTTAGAAGCTCTATTTGTAGAATTTGACTTTTAAAAGCTCTATTTGTAGAATTTGACTTTTAGAAGCTCTATTTGTAGAATTTGACTTATTTGTAGAATTTTACTTTTAAAAGCTCTATTTGTAGAATTTGACTTTTAGAAGCTCTATTTGTAGAATTTGACTTTTAGAAGCTCTATTTGTAGAATTTGACCTATTTGTAGAATTTGACTTTTAAAAGCTCTATTTGAAGAATTTGACTTTTAAAAGCTCTATATGTAGAATTTGACTTTTAAAAGCTCTATTTGTAGAATTTGACTTTTAGAAGCTCTATTTGTAGAATTTTACTTTTAAAAGTTCTATTTGTAGAATTTGACTTTTAAAAGCTCTATTTGTAGAATTGAGAATCCCGTGTTATAGTGACACCGGTGGCCGTTCAGTGAAACTGCAGCTCGTGCTCGCACTCGTTCATCATCACAGAAGTAAAAAACAAAACTTTTTCAGCGGTACACTGTTAACGAACATCCCGGCGCCGTCACTGCTGAGAGATGTTTAGATGAATATGTAAATATGTGCTGATCTTTCCTCTCAATAACAGAATAAACACACAGAAATGAGAAAGCATCTGATCATAGTGGTGTGTGTGTGTGTGTGTGTGTGTGGTGTGTGTGTGTGTGTGTGTGTGTGTGTGTGTGTGTGTGTACAGCAGATGTGTGTGTGTGTGTGTGTGTGTGTGTGTGTGTGTACAGCAGATGTGTGTGTGTGTGTGTGTGTGTACAGCAGATCTGAGATTCATCATGTCCACAGATGAGCTCATTAAAATCACACTGTTATGATGATAGTCTGATTATAAAGTATATTTGAGACTATAGACTATCTGGCTGTGAGACTATAGACTATATAGATCTGGCTGTGAGACTATAGACTATGTAGATCTGGCTGTGAGGACTATAGACTATATAGATCTGGCTGTGAGACTATAGACTATATAGATCTGGCTGTGAGACTATAGACTATGTAGATCTGGCTGTGAGACTATAGACTATATAGATCTGGCTGTGAGACTATAGACTATAGATCTGGCTGTGAGACTATAGACTATATAGATCTGGCTGTGAGACTATAGACTATATAGATCTGGCTGTGAGACTATAGACTATGTAGATCTGGCTGTGAGACTATAGACTATGTAGATCTGGCTGTGAGACTATAGACTATGTAGATCTGGCTGTGAGACTATAGACTATGTAGATCTGGCTGTGAGACTATAGACTATATAGATCTGGCTGTGAGACTATAGACTATATAGATCTGGCTGTGAGACTATAGACTATATAGATCTGGCTGTGAGACTATAGACTATATAGATCTGGCTGTGAGACTATAGACTATATAGATCTGGCTGTGAGACTATAGACTATATAGATTCTGGCTGTGAGACTATAGACTATATAGATCTGGCTGTGAGGCTATAGACTATATAGATCTGGCTGTGAGACTATAGACTATATAGATCTGGCTGTGAGACTATAGACTATATAGATCTGGCTGTGAGACTATAGACTATATAGATCTGGCTGTGAGACTATAGACTATGTAGATCTGACTCTGTGAGACTATAGTTTGAGTGGATCCATGACACACATTAACATTACAGTGCAGAACGGCTCTTCTCATATTATCCTGAACATTGTATAAGCATTCGTTCACTTCATGTGTCACTGAATGGTAGAGAGGCTCTCGGGCGTAAACGTCACATGCTTTTGATTTTCCCGGCAAAAACGACTCGTCCTTCACATAAACATCAGTCTACAGGCTTTCGTAAAAATCGCGATTTTTAAGTACAAGCTGTTCACACATTGGCGATAAAAAAGCCATTAATACGTCTCGTCTAAACAAAGTCTTACGTACGGCCCCTTTAGCAACAGACTTGGTGATTTAATGTCATTGCTGTCTAGGAGAAGCAATTAAGATATTAAAGCGATCTCATTAGTGAGTTTTCCTCACTGTGGGTTGTTACTTGCACATATGTGGTAACACACACAAACACACACACACACACACACACACACTTACACGCTTGATGGCAGCACATCTGTAGCACATAACCGCATTGGCACACATCACAGCTGCTGGCTTGGGTTTCATGCCAGTGGACATGGAGAGACTTTGATCGTTCTGCAACTCTCTGACACACACACACACACACACACACACACACACACACACACACACACACACACACACACACACACACACACACACACACACACACACACACACACACACACACACACACACACACACACACACACACACACACTGAGGCAGTTTAGCCCTGTTTAATCTGCCTTTGATCTGCGATTGAGAGGAAACTCCTGCCCGCTGCCCCTGCTGGGACTGTAGTGAATGTCATGCGCTCTTTTACTGTAAATCACTGTGAATCCTGCACTTTCCTGCTATTATCATGCATTATATTTATTAAAGCAATAAACTGACTGGGGCAATGCATGGCAATCCTTTTACCACAGTATAGCAGTGGTATTAGCATTAGTATTGTTAACTAAAAATATAATAATAAAATAAAAATAAAGTATTTTTCGGTAATCGTAATAACATTTTTTAATATATATATATATATATTAATAATTAAAGCTATATAGAAATGTTTAAAAAAAACAAGAGCACGTAACTCTACTAAACCTTAAACTAAGATTTAAATAAAGTATAGCACAGTATAGCAGTGATATTAGCATTAGTATTGTTAACTAAAAATATTATAAAAAAAAAAAAGTATTTTTCGGTAATCGTAATAAAAAATAAAATTAAAAAATATACATATATATTAATAATTAAAGCTATATAGAAATGTTTTAAAAAAAAACAAGAGCACGTAACTCTACTAAACCTTAAACTAAGATTTTAAATAAAGTATAGCACAGTATAGCAGTGATATTAGCATTAGTATTGTTAACTAAAAATATTATATATAAAAAAGTATTTTTCGGTAATCGTAATAAAAAAATTAAATAAACAATATATATATTAATAATTAATTAAAGCTATATAGAAATGTTTTTAAAAAAACAAGAGCACGTAACTCTACTAAACCTTAAACTAAAATTTAAATAAGTTAAAATAAGTTAATTTAAAATATTAATAAATATTGTAATAGTATATAAATAATAATAAATTAAATATAAATTAAAAACTTAATAAAAATGTAAAATTACGATAATAAAAACAATGCATTTAAAAATTAAACTAAAATTACAATAATGACAATTAATTAATTCTGTATAGAAATGTTAAAAATATTTTTTTTAAAATTATACAAATAAAAGCTAATTTAAAATAATAATAAATGCTGCAATAGCATATAAATAATACTAAATTAATTAATAATAACAAATAAAATAAAATATAGATGAAAAACAAATTAAACAAGTAAAAATTACCATAATGAGAAATAGTAACATTTGAATTAAATGGAAAATTACAACAATTTGAAAAGGTGATAATTTACTATAATAACTATTAATTAATTCTATATAGAAATGTTACAAATACATATATATAAACTAATTATAAATAATTATAAATACTGTAATAGAATATAAATAATACTAAAGTTATAATACTAAAGGTTTCTACTGTTGACTGAACTTCCTGTTTCAAAATGAAATATGTCAACACAGAAACAAAATGAGTGGTCTTTATTTCGTAATTCTCCTGATTTGTCCTCGTCTCGGGATCTCACTCCTCTGACGGGTTTATCTGCCTCTCTCTCTCTCTCTCTCTCTCTCTCTCTTCCACTCTTCGTCCCTGAGACTTCGTCTCCATGGCAGAGCCGTTGCCGTGGAGAGAGTCAATTCTTTCTCTCTTTTGTGCTGGTCTTCCTGTTGGAGGAGAAGTGAACGGAAAGCCAGTGTTGACAGAAGCACTCGTGACTCGTCTCATATGTGCAGGGCTGATCCTCAAGCACATGTTTCTCACACACACACTCACACACACACACACATTTGTGTATTTAGTCACATAATCACACTTTTCTGTGTTCATGTATGGCTCTGGATTAACTGAGATTCATTTCATTCCTTACATTCGTCTTTACGTCTCATATTCAGACTTATAACGCATTTTATTTGGGCTTAGAATTGACACTTTTATTGTTGTTTGTATTGTTGTTTTTTTGTTTTTTTTTGGGGTGGGTGGCACATAACTCAGAAGATAAAAGAAAAAAAAAAGTCCTAAATGATCTGCTCGGTCAATAAATAATAAGTACTGATACAGAAACTCGAAAAATTATTTCATTTATTTCAGTAATTCAACTTAAAAGGTGAAACTAATATAATATATAGACTCATTACATGCAAAGTGAGATATTTCAAGCCTTTATTTGTTATAATTTTGATGATTATGGCTTACAGCTTATGAAAACATTTTCACAATATTCTAATTTTTAATTTGGGGTTTTCATAATCTACAAGCCATAATCATCAAAATTATAACAAATAAAGGCTTGAAATATCTCACTTTGCATGTAATGAGTCTATATAATATATTAGTTTCACCTTTTTAAGTTGAATTACTGAAATAAATGAACTTTTGCACCATATTCTAGTTTTTCCAGTTTTACCTGTAAAGTAGAAATATTGTATAATATTTTAATTATTATATAGAAATATTAAATAAGTTTTCTAAATTTGCTGTTCTTTATATATATGTATATATAGATCATGACAACTCTGAATAGTTTAGCATGTTATTAAATATAAGCTGCGCTTCTCGTCCGGTGTGCGACCCCGCTTTAACATTACGTTTTGAGAGGATGAATGATGAGCGCGAGACGCCGAAATGGATGCCAATAAGATTCTGAATGGAAAGTTTACTTTTAAAAAGTTGCCAAATGGTTGACCAAAGTGATCTGTGTGTCGTTGTGAACTGAGCTATCATCGTCCAGTCTGAAATACCACTTGATGGTCAAGCACACACACACACACACACACACACAGCTGATGCGTTTCTACAGACAGTGTGTGAGAGATTATTTGCTCCAAGTGAGAATGTGAGTGTGAAATTGAACACAGTATATGTTGTTTTCAATAAAAAAACATTTGCACAAAGCAAGCCGATCCACTTTTCCATGTTGATAAGAGCATTAAAATTTGAAAAAAAAATGGAAAAATAAAAAATTAAGAAACATTTAAAATAGATAAAAATGTGCGATTAATCGTGAGTTAATTATGACATTAATGCGATTAATCGCGATTAAATATTTTAATCGCTTGACAGCCCTGATATATATATAATCAGTAGCAGCAGCAATAATCAGCAGAATATATATTACTGCTTATACTGTATATCATTTTCTAATTTGCTACAAAGTACAAAACACTTCTGTACTTGAGTTTCTTTCTTTTCTTTCTTCCTTTCTTTCTTTCTTTCCTTTCTTTCTTTCTTTCTTTCTTTCTTTCTTTCTTTCTTTCTTTCTTTCTTTCTTTCAGTGTAACTCACAGCGTATCTCTTGTGTTCTCAGTCTAGCGCTGCATCCGGATAAGATCCAGGTGGCCACGGGTCAGGTTGGGAAGGATCCGTATATCTGTGTGTGGGACTCTTACACACTGACGACGGTGTCCATCCTGAGAGACGTTCACACACACGGTGTGGCTTGTCTGGCCTTCGACGCCGACGGGCAGGTGAGACAAAACACTCCTGAATCCGTTCATATAAGAGGCTTTCGCACCGGAGGAACCGTTTCATAGTTCCCAGAACTCTCGGTGGAAGTTCCCGGATGTCGGCGTGTTCGCACCGCAGGATATTGGAACGATTTTAGTTCCAGGAACTCCTTTTGGAGGAACTAATTTACTCCTACTTCAGAGTCGGTCTAAGCCAGCGCTATAGAGAGCCTAAGCCCCTCCCCTTCCGGTGGACTATGGGACCTTATTTCGGAAAAATATTGTATGGTAGTCAATGGCGAGAGACAACAAATATTTTGATCTCGTTTGAATTGTGCCCTGAATTACACACATGATGTTTGTCAATTTAAAATATACATGTTAAAGTCAAGAAAGTCGCAGTTTGATGTAAAACTGTTGAGGTGTAAGACTGTGAAAATACGTCATTACAGAGACTACAAACCCAAAAGGCACACATGTGACGTCATACCTTTTCTCTCAATGACTGAAGCTAACTTTACTGAAGCTAACTTTACTGAGGCTAACTTTACTGAGGCTAACTTTACTGAGGCTAACTCTACTGAAGCTAACTTTACTGAAGCTAACTTTACTGAAGCTAACTTTACTGAAGCTAACTTTACTGAGGCTAACTTTACTGAGGCTAACTCTACTGAAGCTAACTTTACTGAAGCTAACTTTACTGAAGCTAACTTTACTGAAGCTAACTCTACTGAAGCTAACTCTACTGAGGCTAACTTTACTGTAGCTAACTCTACTGAAGCTAACTTTACTGAGGCTAACTCTACTGAAGCTAACTCTACTGAAGCTAACTTTACTGAGGCTAACTTTACTGAAGCTAACTTTACTGAAGCTAACTTTACTGAGGCTAACTTTACTGAGGCTAACTTTACTGTAGCTAACTCTACTGAAGCTAACTTTACTGAGGCTAACTCTACTGAAGCTAACTCTACTGAAGCTAACTTTACTGAGGCTAACTTTACTGAAGCTAACTTTACTGAAGCTAACTTTACTGAGGCTAACTTTACTGAAGCTAACTTTACTGATGCTAACTTTACTGAAGCTAACTTTACTGAAGCTAACTTTACTGAGGCTAACTTTACTGAAGCTAACTTTACTGAGGCTAACTTTACTGAAGCTAACTTTACTGAAGCTAACTTTACTGAGGCTAACTTTACTGAAGCTAACTTTACTGAGGCTAACTCTACTGAAGCTAACTTTACTGAAGCTAACTTTACTGAAGCTAACTTTACTGAAGATAACTTTACTGAAGCTAACTTTACTGAAGCTAACTTTACTGAGGCTAACTTTACTGAGGCTAACTTTACTGAAGCTAACTTTACTGAGGCTAACTTTACTGAGGCTAATTTTACTGAAGCTAACTTTACTGAAGCTAACTTTACTGAGGCTAACTTTACTGAGGCTAATTTTACTGAAGCTAACTCTACTGAAGCTAACTTTACTGAAGCTAACTTTACTGAGGCTAACTTTACTGAAGCTAACTCTACTGAAGCTAACTTTACTGAGGCTAACTTTACTGAAGCTAACTTTACTGATGCTAACTTTACTGAAGCTAACTTTACTGAGGCTAACTTTACTGAAGCTAACTTTACTGAGGCTAACTTTACTGAGGCTAACTTTACTGAAGCTAACTTTACTGAAGTTAACTTTACTGAGGCTAACTTTACTGAGGCTAACTTTACTGAAGCTAACTTTACTGAAGCTAACTTTACTGAAGCTAACTTTACTGATGCTAACTTTACTGAAGCTAACTTTACTGAAGCTAACTTTACTGATGCTAACTTTACTGATGCTAACTTTACTGAAGCTAACTTTACTGAAGCTAACTTTACTGATGCTAACTTTACTGAAGCTAACTTTACTGAAGCTAACTTTACTGAAGCTAACTTTACTGAAGCTAACTTTACTGATGCTAACTTTACTGAAGCTAACTTTACTGATGCTAACTTCTGTCATGTTTTCTATAGTCTTACGTAATGAGCTGTGTTTTTTGAAGATTAAATACACTATAGTCACTCAATTTTTATACTCTCTTTTTCAAAGTACTTACATTTTAATTATGTATTGGTATATAAAGACAGTTTAAGCCAATTTGAAAAAAAAGTTCTTTAGACAATTCTTACCTACCCTACCTTTAATTATTTATGATTATGTATTTCTGCTCAGCAACACTGGACATCAACCACACGACAAACACTAATAACTCTTCATTACTGTCTACTTTCTGTGTATAACTTCTATCTAATAACGTGTTAGACAGATCGTAAACGTATGAACATGGAGGATGCGAGCGCTGTTTGTTTGCTCTGGCGTTTTCAGCGCCGTCAAAATAAAAGTCCCAACAACAAGCGTAGAAGTACCCGGTGCGAAAGCCCCTATAATGACTCTCTGCAATACTTGATTCTGATTGGTCAGTTGTGACATTCTGAAATATTTTTGTATAATGAGACTAACATAATCATTGACCAGTTGAATATAAACATGTTCTTTTTTTAATCATATTTAGTAACTGCTTATTTTCTCCTGTCATTTGTATTTTAATAATCAGCGTTTAGCTTCGGTGGGGCTTGATGCCAAAAACACGGTGTGCGTTTGGGACTGGAAAAAAGGGCGTGTCTTAGCCACCGCCACGGGACATTCTGATAGGGTAAGACACAACGGGCCGATCTTCAGTGCCGACATCAGTTCTGCATTTCATTTTATAATGCCAGAAAGATCCAGTGCACAAAGTTTAAAAAATGCATACGGTTCACACATGGTAGGACTGTTTCCATAGCAACAGATGCAACACCGCAGCGATGTGAATGGATAACTGTTAAGAGCGTTATGAATAAGTTATTGTGTTATGTTACAATACAGAGGAGCATTTCAATGCATGAACTGACAGATAGAGTATGTTTCCTAATCTGAAACACACACACACACACACACACACACACACACACACACACACACACACACACACACACACACACACACACACACACACACACACACAGGCTGAAGGCACAGCTGAGATGACAGAGAAGCTTAGTGAAGATCCACAGACACCAGAAAACTCCCTAAGGTGCCATTAAAACCCTGCAGCTCTCTCTGTGTGTGTGTGTGTGTGTGTGTGTGTGTTCCAGCTCAACAACTGCACTGGCACGACTGCCAAAATCTAAACTGCCGATGGAATATAAAGCAATTTGTAATTTATATCTTTTGCATTTCACATTTATGCATTTGGCTGATGCTTTTATCCAAAGCCACTTACATTGCATTCAAGTTACACAGAATATCAGTTCATGCATTCCCTGGGAATCAAACACATGAAGCTCTACGCAACAGGAATGCTTTAAGGGATATTTATTTGTAGATAATAAATGCCAATAATAAAGAAATCAGACTGTTTGAAAGATAAATGCATAGTTTATAGTTTGTTTGCATGCATTGTTCTAATTGCATTTGTACATTAATCCTTTACATTTTAAATGTTTGCATTTGACGGATGCTTTTTTCTAAAGCAACTTGCATTGCATTCAATGTGTATAATTGATCAGACTATTTAAAATATAATTGCATAGTTTATAATTGAAAAATATTAGGAAAGAAGATAAATCATGTTGATTAAAAGGCTTCATGTATTGTTGTTATCATTCAATTAAATGGTTAATTATTGGCTAATTAACAAGCTTGACTATAATTATTGCTCTTACCTATGGTTAGGGATTTTTCAAAACCTTCATACAATACCTAGTGCATCATTGTTTGTGTATTATGCATTCAAGCTATACATTTTATCAGTATAATAGTGAAGGAATCAGACTATCTGAAAGAAAAATGCATAGTTTAAAATTAAGGACATTAGAAAAATAAAGTTGAATAAAAGGCTCCATGCATTGTTCTTATTGTAAATTGTTAAATTATTAGCTAATTAGCAAGCATCACTGTAATTATTGCTCATCAAAAACGTCATGCAATACCGAGTACATGTTTGTTTGTGCATTGATTTATGATAATTCTGTGTAATCAGGTTTGGTGCTAGATGTTGTGGAGGTGTTGACGTGTTATTCCACCTGTTTGTGCTGCGCTTTCAGATCTTTGATATTTCCTGGGACCCGTTTGTGCTGCACAGGCTGGTGAGCTGCGGAGTCAAGCACATTAAAGTGAGTCAAACCCCTGAGACAAGTTCATTCCAACCCAAGATGATTCCTGCGCTCCTGGAAATAAATAAATGAGGCATCAGCGGAAAAGATGCCGTAATTTATTCGTTATTTCCTTTGTTGTTTTTGTCTTTACTGCAGATACAATGTTTTTCATAGACATCAAAAAAAGCATTATCATACTGAAAAACTTAAGGAATAGTACTCTCAAAAGTAAAAATTCTGTCAAATATAGTATTGCACTATATTTTAAAGAGGTCGTACTGTGCCCTTGATGTAATTTTCAGGCTCTACTAGCAGGTTTTCCTGCTTGAATGTTGATTATTTTCCTCATATTCTCCATTGTTGCGGCTCCTCTCTTCCCAGTCTGTCAGTAACGCTCTGTTTACTTCCTGTCTCTATGAAGCCCCTCCTTTTCAAAAGCACACTGTGCTCTGATTGGTCGGCTGGAGCAGTGTGTTGTGATTGCACGAGCGCTTCGAGTGTGTTTGGGAAATGCCCCGCCCCTTACCATAACCGCCAGTTTAACACACTACTGACTCACTCAACCAGGCCCCGCCCATTTATTCTGCGTATTAATTATTATAATGAGGAATATTGTGACGTGTTTGTTCCCAGAAGAAACTCAAGACTACAATGGACTACAATAAAGACACACTAAAGACAGATTAACATGTAACAAAAGCATAATAGGTGCTGTTTAAGTCTTGATATGGTTAATAAAATCAGGAGTTGTTTTTCAGAGGATTATTACTCACTCTTTTGTCTCATAGTTTTGGACATTATGTGGCAATGCATTGACGCCAAAAACGAGGGATTTTTGGAAAGACGGGGGACTTGCAAACTATCCTGTGCTTGGCAACGGCGAAAGATGAAGTGACGTATTCAGGAGCTCTTAACGGAGACATTTATGTGTGGAAAGGACTGAACCTGACACGAACCATACAGGCAGCGCACGGAGTGAGTGAAGCTCATCACACATCACACACCATCTCTCCCACCATAGACACACCAAATGTCTGCTATATGATCGTTCACTGCGGTCAGATGGTCAATGCAATGGCCGTTTACATCCTGCACCTGCAACATTAGCGAATTCAGCAGCATAAACATTCGTGAATTCAGCAGCATAAACATTCGTGAATTCAGCAGCATAAACATTAGTGAATTCAGCAGCATAAACATTAGTGAATTCAGCAGCATAAACATTAGTGAATTCAGCAGCATAAACTTTAGTGAAATCAGCAACATTAGTGAATTCAGCAGCATAAACATTCGTGAATTCAGCAGCATAAACATTAGTGAAATCAGCAGCATAAACATTAGTGAATTCAGCAGCATAAACATTAGTGAAATCAGCAGCATAAACATTTGTGAATTCAGCAGCATAAACATTAGTGAAATCAGCAGCATAAACATTAGTGAATTCAGCAGCATAAACATTAGTGAAATCAGCAGCATAAACATTCGTGAATTCAGCAGCATAAACATTAGTGAAATCAGCAGCATAAACATTAGTGAATTCAGCAGCATAAACATTAGTGAAATCAGCAGCATAAACATTTGTGAATTCAGCAGCATAAACATTAGTGAAATCAGCAGCATAAACATTAGTGAATTCAGCAGCATAAACATTAGTGAAATCAGCAGCATAAACATTCGTGAATTCAGCAGCATAAACATTAGTGAAATCAGCAGCATAAACATTAGTGAAATCAGCAGCATAAACATTAGTGAATTCAGCAGCATAAACATTAGTGAAATCAGCAGCATAAACATTAGTGAATTCAGCAGCATAAACATTAGTGAATTCAGCAGCACAAACATTTGTGAATTCAGCAGCATAAACATTAGTGAAATCAGCAACATTAGTGAATTCAGCAGCATAAACATTAGTGAAATCAGCAGCATAAACATTCGTGAATTCAGCAGCATAAACATTAGTGAATTCAGCAGCATAAACTTTAGTGAAATCAGCAACATTAGTGAATTCAGCAGCATAAACATTCGTGAATTCAGCAGCATAAACTTTAGTGAAATCAGCAGCATAAACATTAGTGAATTCAGCAGCATAAACATTAGTGAATTCAGCAGCATAAACTTTAGTGAAATCAGCAACATTAGTGAATTCAGCAGCATAAACATTAGTGAATTCAGCAGCATAAACTTTAGTGAAATCAGCAACATTAGTGAAATTCAGCAGCATAAACATTAGTGAAATCAGCAGCATAAACATTAGTGAAATCAGCAACATTAGTGAATTCAGCAGCATAAACATTAGTGAATTCAGCAGCATAAACATTAGTGAATTCAGCAGCATAAACATTAGTGAATTCAGCAGCATAAACATTGTGAATTCAGCAGCATAAACATTAGTGAAATCAGCAGCATAAACATTAGTGAAATCAGCAACATTAGTGAAATCAGCAGCATAAACATTAGTGAAATCAGCAGCATAAACATTTGTGAATTCAGCAGCATAAACATTAGTGAAATCAGCAGCATAAACATTAGTGAAATCAGCAACATTAGTGAATTCAGCAGCATAACGTTAGTGAAATCAGCAGCATAAACATTCGTGAATTCAGCAACATTAGTGAATTCAGCAGCATAAACATTAGTGAATTCAGCAGCATAAACATTAGTGAAATCAGCAGCATAAACATTTGTGAATTCAGCAGCATAAACATTAGTGAAATCAGCAGCATAAACATTAGTGAAATCAGCAACATTAGTGAATTCAGCAGCATAAACATTAGTGAAATCAGCACATTAGTGAATTCAGCAGCATAAACATTAGTGAAATCTGGAACATTAGTGAATTCAGCAACATAAACATTAGTGAATTCAGCAGCATAAACATTCGTGAATTCAGCAGCATAAACATTAGTGAAATCAGCAGCATAAACATTAGTGAAATCAGCAACATTAGTGAATTCAGCAGCATAAACATTAGTGAAATCAGCAGCATAAACATTCGTGAATTCAGCAGCATAAACATTAGTGAAATCAGCAGCATAAACATTTGTGAATTCAGCAGCATAAACATTAGTGAATTCAGCAGCATAAACATTTGTGAATTCAGCAGCATAAACATTTGTGAATTCAGCAGCATAAACATTAGTGAAATCAGCAGCATAAACATTTGTGAATTCAGCAGCATAAACATTTGTGAATTCAGCAGCATAAACATTAGTGAAATCAGCAACATTTGTGAAATCAGCAACATTAGTGAATGCATCAGCATAATATAAGTGAAATCTGGAACATAAATGAAATCAGCAACATCAGTGAAATCAGAAACATTAGTGAAATCAGCAACATAATCATTAGTGAAATTAGCAACATAAACAAGTGAAATCAGCAACATTAGTAGTCAGCAACATTTGTGAAATCAGCAACATTAGTGAATGCATCAGCATAAATATAAGTGAAATCTGGAACATTTGTGAAATCAGCAAAATTGGTGAAATCAGCAACATTAGTGAAATCAGCAACATTAGTGAAATCAACAACATTAGTGAAATCAGGAACACTTAATGAAATCAGGAACATTAATGAAATCATTAGTGAAATCAGCAACATTAGTGAAATCAACAACATTAGTGAAATCAGCAACATTAGTGAAATAATTAGTGAAATCAGCAACATATGTCGACGGCTCAGACCTGTCTGTAAACTCTTCTTAGTTGCTCAGGCTGGGATCTTCAGCATGCACTCGTGTGAAGAAGGCTTCGCCACCGGTGGCCGTGATGGATGTGTGCGGCTGTGGGATGTGGATTTCAAACCCATCACCAAGATCGACCTCAGGGAGGCGGAACAGGGTTATAAAGGTAAAAAAAATCACTTTAATATTCACATATTCACCCTAATTTTCAGCTACTAATTCAAATTTGGCCAAATTCCGTGACATACTGCGTTATATTCAGTAAATTCTATTTTTATGACTGGATTCTGTGATTCCGTTTGTGTGGATCATTGAGTTTCAAGCAACAAACCACAAATGCTTCTTCCATGATTGCCCATTTTTCAAGGAAATTGCGTTCAGTGATCTAGAGTACAATATCTTATCAATAAAGCAGACGGTTTTAAACAGGAAGAGATTGATTTGACTCCATACGGGAAAGCCAGTATATAAGGGATGCAGTCGCCATGGAAACCTCGCCTAGCGCTTATACGGTCCGAGTGACAGTGTGTTCAGCGGATGTAAGTCTTGTAGTAATGAAGCCGTCACCGCTTTCCCAGCAGAACACTGTCAGATAATTGGGTGGGGTAACAAAACCATCAGGTCTGGTCAGTCTAGAACCCAAACCTCAGCAGATTTAACACCTCGCCGAAGGCTTCCTGCAGGACAGAACATTACTTTATATATATATATATATGTGTGTGTGTATACTAGACAGCAATAAAGTTGAGTCTGAGAGGAAAAACAGCCAGTAATATCACAGCCTGAGATGTCCATATAAACATGAAACATTCTCATCTCTCCACATTCATTTGATATATGTATATATTCTCACTAGAGGATGTAATATTGAGTGTGTTTTAGCTGAACATAAACCGAGACGTAGTTCTCCCAAAAGTGTGAATCGAAGCCAAACGATCCACGCTGAGTTTGTTTATTTGACATTTTGCTGGCTTGTCCAATTTAGACTTTCGACATGGCATGTTTTTGAGTTTTTCAGCCGTATCGCTTGATTCTTGTGGGTTTTTACACTCGGTTAACGAGCCAATTATATTCTGCCCTGCTGAAAACACCAGCAAACCACCTCTGAGTGTGAAGCTTGTGTTTTCTGCTTATAATAATTGCACCATGAAAAAAAATCATTTTTTGAGTTGTAAGGTGTCTTAACTGTGTGTTTGTCCTTCTGGTTCGCTGTTACTGGTTTAAATCTGTGTGTGGATTTTTCTCTTTAGTTATTTCTTCTACTTAGTAAAGAGTTGATTTGATGCAGAAAATCCCAAAACAGATTAATATTATTTATATAATTGAATATTATTCATATGATTCAAGTCAT
>JARPMJ010009439.1:25000-27047 GCA_033366665.1 Phoxinus dragarum
ACATACATATATACATACACACATATATACATACACACATGCATACATATATACATACACACATGCATACATACATACACACATGCATACATATATACATACATACATGGATACATACATACATACATACATACATATATACATACACACATGCATACATACACACATGCATACATACATACACACATATATACATACACACATACATACATACATACATACATACACACATATATACATACACACATGCATACATATATACATACATACATGGATACATACATACACACAGGTGCATAAATACAAAAAAGAACAAAAATATATAAAATAAATATTCATCTAACAAGCCGGTTGTTTGTGCCGTCAGACTGTGGAGTTTATCCGAACACACATTGATCGCTCGCTGCAACATGGAAGAGGCCGTTCGCAGTGTGTCCTTCAACAACGACGGCTCCCAGCTCGCTCTCGGCATGAAGGACGGCTCTTTCACTGTTTCTTCGGGTCAGGTAACGGAAGTTACGTCACTACACTTCATTATTTCAGATGCACATGCAGAAGCTGAGGGTTTCTGCTGCTGTCTAAGGGACATGACGGAGGTGGTCCACATCAAGGACAGAAAGGAGGTCATTCACGAGCTCAAGTTCTCTCCCGACGGATCTTACCTGGCCGTGGGCTCCAACGACGGCTTTGTGGACATCTACGCTGTGGCCCAACGCTATAAGAAAGTGGGGGAGTGCAACAAGTCCACATGCTTTATAACACACCTGGACTGGTCCGTGGACAGCCGATTCCTGCAGAGCAACGATGGAGCTGGAGAACGTTTCTTCTACAGGATGCCAAGTAAGATTCTTTACACGCCATTTATAACACAACGCTTCATGTTTTCAGTGTTACACACAGGGTTTGACATTAACAGAGACACCTTAGACACTGTCACATGATCCTTCAGAAATCATTCTAACACAGTGTACTAACTACACGCGACGCGCGATAAAATGCGTCTTTTCCGTGTTATTCAGAGTTTTTGTCCTAACAAGCGCTGGAACAACAAACGCAAAGTGTGGCGATGATAATCTCAGGCGCTGTTTATGTGCTTTTATTTAATGTTAAAAGTGTGTCATGTGACTTTGAATATCATTTAGTGCTCCAGCTTTGAGCTGTAAAAGCAACACTGGATAATTCACCTCAGATCTTGAAATGGAACAAATGAAACAAGAACGTTCAAACTGTGAACAAACAAGTGTATTATTTGACTAAGATTGCTTTAGTAACTCAGTCGCCTATGTATTTTTAATAATGTTTAAATGGAGTAATATTTGGGAATTTGATTATGTACTTTTTCTTTTCTCCGCCCACAACGCTGTTCTGATTGGCTGTGCACTCGACGCGAGACTCCGCCCACACACTGTTCTGATTGGCTGTGCACTCGACGCGAGACTCCGCCCACACGCTGTTCTGATTAGCTGTGCACTCGACGCGAGACTCCGCCCACACACTGTTCTGATTGGCTGTGCACTCACTGCGAGACTCCGCCCACACGCTGTTCTGATTGGCTGTGCACTCGCTGTGAGACTCCGCCCACCACGCTGTTCTGATTGGCTGTGCACTCACTGCGAGACTCCGCCCACACGCTGTTCTGATTGGCTGTGCACTCACTGCGAGACTCCGCCCACACGCTGTTCTGATTGGCTGTACACTCGCTGCAAGACTTCGCCCACACACTGTTCTGATTGGCTGTGCACTCTCAGCGAGACTCCGCCCACACGCTGTTCTGATTGGCCGTGCACTCGCCACAAGACCCCCGCCCACACACTGTTCTGATTGGCTGTGCACTCGCCGTGAGACTCTCCGCCCACACGCTGTTCTGATTTCCTGTGCACTCGCCGCGAGACTCCGCCCACACGCTATTCTGATTGGCTGTGCACTCACCGTGAGACTCCGCCCACATGCTAGTCTGATTGGCTGTGCACTCACCGCGAGACTCCGCCCACACGCTGTTCTGATTGGCTGTGCACTCACCGCGAGACTCCGCCCACACGCTGTTCTG
>JARPMJ010009440.1:0-27029 GCA_033366665.1 Phoxinus dragarum
CTCACTGGGAAAACTAGCTTTTAAATGTATGAATTGTATCGCTTTTGTGGTTAAATGTATGTACATGTAGCTCTGAGGTGTGCAGGATGAAAACCAAACTCTATATGCCCAGAATTACAAACAATCCTATATCTCTGTGTCCGGACTCGCAAAATTGTCGTTTGTGGTGTCTGTAGAATGGTAAAAACCCGACGGCGTCGAATCTCGACGACAAATCACAAAAAGACGCATTATTTCATAAATACCATCTTTCTGAGAATAAATGCTCAATTTTGACATCGCTATAAATTATGTAAGGAGGGTGGGACCATTCAAACAAAGAACGTCTTTCCCGCCTCCGTTTCTGAACAACGATTGGCCCAGCCATGAGAAATAGGTGTAACCCAGCTGGCCCCTTAAGGCCAAGCCTCTGCCGTTATTCTTTGCACTCCGCCAAAGAGAAGAATCTACTCATCTTCACGAGAAAACCCCGCCAAGGAGCTTCTTCGTTTTATTTTCTGAAAACTTCGTTTTCATCTTAGGTTTTTCTTTATTTCCGTCTGAGTTCAGTCACCTTTCGGTAAAGTGTTACATTCATGTGAGCGGCCGAAATTGCGCAACACCTGCGTCAGGAAGGAACTCCGGGAAACTGCAGGACAATTTGAAATCAGCACACACACCTCTGAGAGCCAGATTTAAGCAAGTATTTCATCTCACGATTGAAACTGCTGTTTAAAAGTTGTCTAGAATATTCCTGCGAATATTTTAATACATACTTGGGGTCTCTTTGGAAAGGAACTGAATTGAAAATTGTCACTCTATCTCTCTCTCTCTCTCTCTCTCTCACTCTCTCTCTCTCTCACTCGCTCCCTGATTCATTCTCTCATTCTTTCTCTCTCTCCCCTCATATTATTCGTTAATTTGATTTATTTTCGTTGGTACCTTATGTGTTTTGTTTACTCTATATATATATATGCATATTTACTCCGTGTGAAATTGTAGTTTTTGTATTCTTTAGTCTGTTTTATTAAAATCCAATAATTGCATTGAAGATTGAATCTGTTATTTGCTCACAAACTCAAAAGTCAATGAAGTGCAAGATCTAACGTTACCTAAGCTTTATTGTGTATTATTTAAGTAATACAAACTGTACAAACATAGGAACCATTAATTTTCCTGATCAGATACTTAATTTTCCTAGGAAGTACGTTTATTGATGTAGGATAAGGAAATCTGAGTTTTAGTTTGCAGGACAAACAAAAATGCCAGATAACTGAAACTAAATTGATAAAGGTTACGTGTACATGATTAAATATTCCCTTTATTGGGAAGGTTAATATCTTAAGATAACAAGCAAATCATATTCATAGACTCATGAATATCCAGTCCATTTGAACTAATATTCCCCGAGACTCATTCGAGACTCATTTGAGACTGATTGTTGTTACATTAAGTGGTGGAGGAAATCCTAAGGCAGTTTCAAACTTTTGGTTTGTGAGCAATATTCATATTCATGTGTATTTTTTGGGTATTAATATCACGCACGCGCGTTTTTGAATTGTGAGAAATCGCGCAAAGCGAATCAACTCACTAACTGACCGGCACAAGCCGAGCTCAGCTCAAGCATAAACAGATGCTAAAACATGTTTAAATAGTTAGCCTATATTATTGAAAGTATAGACTACACTAAAGTCGCAATATTAAACGTCCGGCAGAGATCACGAAACCTCTGTCCGTACAATCTTAATATTGTTCTAAACCCGTCTGCTCTGGGAAGACGAAAGCTCCCGTCAGCCGGAAGATTGAAATCGAGCGAGATTCCTTTGTTTCAATAAAGGCCTAATCATGATCATATTATATCGTTAGAGAAAACGGTAAACTCCTGGTTAAACAGTGAACTAGCTACTCATTTGTAAAACCTAAAACATTTGACTCATAAACGCTGAATAAACGGTCAGCTAAGTTTGATAAATGTCTATTGGAGTTCTTTTTAATGTGAAGTAAACAGACGAAAAAGTCCTGTATCCACATTAGTTTGTGCCAGCGCAGCACAAAAAGATGCGCAGTGATCCGAAAATTTTGATTTTTGCAAAATCTGTGAGTGACGTCATCTCGATTTTTGTTCTAAATCACGTAAGGTGTTGTAACTCCGCTTGCTCGACACTAGAGGGAGACTCTTAAATGTTTAACAGCTCGCGACTAACACATCACCATAACTTCATCCCGAGCGGTTGCAACAGCGCCATCTGGTGAGCATTCCGCCTAACTAACTCTAGGTCCGAGCGGACTCGACTGCGCCATCTCGTGGATAGTGTCGGATAGTTCTACTCTCCGCTAGTTAACTTTGTCATAAACTTAACTTCCGTCCTAAGTCGAGCACGTAATTTGTTTACTGATAGACAATTTTTACTGCCATTAGGCAACGGTCAAGTCTCTTTTCTCGCTGATTAAAACACACTTATTTGAATTTGAAGTTTAGAAGGAAAAACGACTTTCCCCAACTTAAATTGAAATCAGGTTCCAGTTACTGACAGTCCACGTGAAAGGAAGGACGCCACCGTGTGGGCGTACCCTGCTGAGTCAGCGTACCGCTCCCTCTCACTCTCTCTTTACCTTTCAATGCTGTGCGAAGTGCATTATTCCTGCTTTTCCTTTCTAATTACGCTATAGGGGTATTGTTTTGCCTTGTTCTTCTTTTATTTGTCCTTACAGGCTTATCTCATTTTAATTTAAACTTGTTTTGAATTTAATTTGAATAAGCTAAACAGTATAGGATATCATTTTGATTGGCTTTCTTTTATTTACATTCTTTTTACAGGCTTACTTAAATTTAATTTAAACTCGTTTTGAATTTAATTTGAATTAAGTGATCATCTAAAAATTTTTTTTTTGATAACTTTTATTGATTTTTTTTTTATTTAAAAAAAAAAGTTTTTTTTTCTCTGCTTAATTCTTCTTCTCTTTTCTCTCTTTCTCTCATTTGGGTTAGGGTCATTTTGATAATTGCCAACAGTATCAAAATTTCCCTTGTTTTATCACTAGGTGATAAAAACCTTTGCATTTTTCAAATTTTGTTTTTTATCTAATTTTCCACTTCCCTTTTGCCTACAACCATAAATTACCCAAGCCAGGAAGCCTTAATTCATTTTAGACTTTCACCTGTTTTGCGTATTTATTGTAGGACCCCCCAAGGACCCGTGGTGAATTGGGGACCATCTCTGGTTGGGTCTCCGCGAGCTGTGGCCCGACAGGTGTAACCAGCACTGGCTGCGGGTGAACATCGGTTCCTTTTTGCTCTAACCGTCGTTGCGGCACGCGAGTGGCGACACCAGCAATTTGGCACTCCAAAGGTAGTCAACCAGTCCAGACGAAACACACCAGGGCAATTTCTGAGACCATTACCTAAACCGGGGCCTAAAAGGGGGGCCACTCTTGAAAAAGAGGGTTCTGGGGAACGTCCCAATTTTGCTGTGTTATCTGGCGGTTGGCATCTTGGTTTGCCAGGTTGTGTTTAAAGTCATAAGCTGTTTGAGCGGGCGCAACGCGACTAAGAGTAACGAAGGGCCGAGGACACTGCAGTTGCGTGTTTGGAAACGCCAGGGAGGCTAACCGGTGTCCGCCGGTTTCCACCGAAGTGACCCAAACTAGCCCCGGTAAACAAACTGTGATAAAACCCATTCACTTATTTGTTAAAAGCTGAATATTAGATATTTCCTCAAGTACATTCTAAGGGCTTGGCCCACCTTTCCTCTCTAAGTCCACACCCTCTTCCTAGGTTTCCTACCCCGATAGACACACATGCTGTAGGTCCTATCAGGAACTCTTACGAAAGGTAGCAGACTTAAGCCCCCTTTAATAATTTTTTTTTCACTTCCAGCAAACACGCCTTATTTTCATTTCATTGCAGACCGTTTCATTTTTAGTTCTGTTTTCGCGGTGCTCCTAGCTTCCCTGTTCAGACTGTTGTAATTGTGTTTCTTTCAGTTCACCAAGAGACCCCAAGCTAAGTAACAGAGTGACAACCGAGCAGCCGGCGTCACCAGGTGACCCCAAAGCTACTGCCTGTCAAAATCTCTATTTTAGGCCGGCCCGAAAATCGGCCCGCTTAATCATCTAACTGTCCACATCAGTTAGCCAAAATTCTTATCGACGGCATAGTCCCGTACGAGAGCTCGTTAGACTTAGAACAAACTTGCATTGGCCTCTTTGTGTGTGTTTGTTGTGTTTCTCTCGTCCACAGCGAGCCAGCATGTCCCCGTTCATCCAGTCCCGCTGTCCCTTGGGATCGTCTAGCGATATGGCTGGAAGCGATGACGAACACGGGTTCTGTCCAAGGACGCCAGTGACCTGCAGCAGCCGAGCCAGGAGCAACTGGACACCGAGCTAGACCAGCTGACGGCACGGGACCCGACGCAAAGCTACACTCACAAAGAACTGGCCAAGATCCTCGGGAGCCTCGCCCACACCCTCGTCGCCCAGGCTCAACTAAGCGAAAGGAGCCACATCGACCTGGAGCAGGAAGCAGCAGCGCTAAAGCTTCAAGCAGAGGAGGCCCGGAGGAACCAGGCCCACACCCAAAGTCATCTAAACCAGCTACTTCTCCTGGCCGAGGAAGAGGACGCCACAGACCAAAGAGAACAGTCGGAGAAAGAAACCTGTAAAGAACTCGTCGAAAGACTCCAACAAAGTGACGCTCTCCTCGAGAGAGCAAAGACTGAACTAAGAGACAAAAACGCTAAAGCCACAGCCTGTGAAAAACACTTACAGGTGGCCAGAGCTGAAATCCATGAGCTTACTCTGCAGAGACATGATCTCAGAGACGAACTTGACATTGTTCACAGAGAACTGAGACATTCTTACAGACTTAACAGTGACCGGGTAGGGGAAACAAACACCACAAAGTTTCCCTCGACCCGCTGGCACGCACCTTTCAGCCAAGAACCCAGGGCTGAAAAGGGGGGCGAAAGCCCATTGTTCCAGACATCACCAGCCAGCCAACAAAAACCCCTGTCAGCAGAAAGGGGGGAGCCCTCCCAGAGAACACTTACAGCTAAACACAGCTCTTCCCCCCACAAACTTTGACAAGTTGGCCAGAAACATCCCCACGTTCACTCCAAAACCTTGCAGGAGGCCATGATGTACATGCTTACCTTTCAAGACATTGACTTTCACCTGCAAACTGTCGCCAACGTGACAGCTTGGGACAAGTTTTACCTGCTCAGAATTACTTCTAGCCGTGACGTGCGCAGCTTCCTAGACCGTCAACCAGAGACTGTCAAAATGGACTACCAGCTGCTGCCACAAGCTTTGATCCGTGAATTCTCTGATCCAGAATCAGACCAAGGGTTCATCGCCGCCATGGACATCAAACAGGCCCGACCTGAACACCCCACAGACCTTACTACGGCCGACTCCGACACGCCTACTTCGGAGCACGAAACGAGCCCGGTATGGAAGAAGATGTCAACTTCAGGACGCTGTTCCTCCGAAATCTGCATCCCACAGTGAGTCATCATTTAGGCGTTCTGGCCTGTCCACGTAGCATGTCCACCCAACAGCTACGTGACTTGGTCCACAAAGCTTACACCAAGCAAAAGACTGTTTCTAAAAAGACTGTAAAAGACCCCACAATCTACTCTGTCTCTGAGCACTGTTCAGAGCTGACTCTAGAGGGCGCCCAACAGCACCACAGTCACAGATCTTTCAACAGAGAGTCAAGACCGTTCCAAGCCAGCAGAGGGCAGCACAACCGTGACGGTGCTCATCCAAAGCATCGGAGCGAACGCTCTAAGAGGTTCTGGGACCAGCATCACCCGCCGTCCAGAACTCCAAGCCCAGAAAGCCGGCCCTGGAACCCCTCTCGACATGCTACTGGTAAGCCCAAGCCTCATCGCACACCAGAAAAACACAGTGCAGCCACGTCTGAGTCAGCAGAGATCGTGAGGATGCTGAAAGAGTTTCTTCACAAGAAACATCGCAAGAGAGACAAGGACGAACCAGACATCTTATGTCTAAGCATAAGAACTGTAACCAACACCCTGTCTGACTGCCATCTAACTGAGCCAAGCACCCACGAACACTGCTCGTCCCCCCACAGACTACAGAGCTAGCTGTCACACCACGAAACAGCACAACACATCACACCTGGGACCAACATCACAAAGTCCCCAGGAAGTGCTGTTCCGGCTAGCTGCCCCCGCAGCAAGCCACACGTCCCTCCCGGGGACAACCCACCAGACATTGTTATCAAATCGCAACCCATGAACTTTGCTGTTACATCACCAAATAGCAGCTCCACTCACTCACTCATTGTTGCATCACAAACTGACAACACCTACCATTCACTCCGGCTGACAACAACAGCCCCGGTGCCACAGTTTCTGGGAAACCTTCTTGAAAGGGGGGTGACCAGGAAACCCTACATAGCCTGCACTTTGGAGAAGGAAGTGAAACTTGAAGCCTTGATAGACACTGGAGCAGACCTCACTGTGATCTCATCTCAACTTTTCAAAAGACTCAAAGTCGAAGCTAAGAGACAGAATCGAACTCTTGAATCTCACACTTGTGAACTAAATGTGCATTCATACAGCCAAAATAGCATCCGGCTCGAACAGCTAACTCTAATCCACCTGTCAATAGGTTTTATGTCGCTGACTCACCCTGTGTACGTTTCACCAATGAACACTCATCCACTCATCATTGGCAAAGACCTGCTGGATCGTTTCGAGCCCTTACTGGACTTCAAAAAAGCGAACGCTTTGGGCCCAAGTGCCAGAACCTCTCCCCATCCAGTCACACAGGCCACCCGAGCCAGACTGTCAGATCACAGAGGTCACGAGAATTTCCACAGAGCCAGACTGTCAGATCACAGAGGTCACGAGACTTTCCACAGAGCCAGACTGTCAGGTCACACAGTTCATGGGAACTCCCCACAGCCAGTCACAACGACACAGACTTAGCACCAGGTCAAGTTTCAAGTTCGCTACCCTGCACCTTCCAGCTCACAAAAGACTTTAACAAATGCTGTGCCAAGGTCAAGACTGACCTGCAGCTACATGACCAAACTCATGCCCGCGCCAAGCCCTGGCGCACTAAACGGAAAGCGGTGGTCACACCCGACCCACCCACCCGCCCTCACAGTTGCAGCGACTACACACTGCAAAATACTTTTACAGGCTACACTGCCTAACCCTGTGCCGCTTACGCGGGCTCCGCTGTCTGCAACACCCAACATAGCGGACATGCGGGCTTCTGACACCACAACAAAGACTTTGCATTGCCACCACTTATACCCCTCCTGCCACCCTTGCACGCCGTCTAAACTCACTGACAGCCAGTGCCTCAAACCGCTGCATGACATGCACACGCTGCATGCAGACAACATTACGGGTTCTGCACCTGTTGACATCACAGCGCAAAAGCTTGTGATGAACAGTTGCAAAAGGGGGGTCATGCCAATGTTTATCTATGACGCATCATGTGCGGCACAACACAGCACCAGAGTCACTGACGAGACATTGAAGCAAGCGACCGGCTGGCAGAAAGATGTGACAAAACGGGGGCCAAGGCGAGCTAAACCTAGCTGCCACCCACAAAGTAAAAGAACTGCCCTGCCCAACCAAAGACAACCCTCGTTTGCCTCTTCCTTCCCTTTCTCTCTCTCTCTCCCTGTCATCTGTACCAGGTTGCTGCTGTGGGTCGTCATGCTGTGCTGTCAGCCATCCAGAGGACAGCTGCCACCGAGAGAACAACTGAGACTCCTGATCACCGACTGCGGAACCTACACTCAGCCAGTGTATGGTCGACTCATCCAGTCCCGCCCGGTCTACAGAGCACACTACCCCAGCACCGCAGCCCCATACATCTGGGCAAGTGCCCAATGGACAGAGGACTCCCTCTCTCATGCCAAGGCCAAGGTCGAACACATGCTCAACCAACTTAAGAAAGTGACTGTTACACAATCAGGACTCCTAAGCACCAACCACCGATCCGAACGGTTCCTGGGAGCGTTGCTCGGAGTCGTAGCTGCCGCCAGAACTCTGTTTAACATTGGTATGTCCAGTGTCAACGCAGCGAACCAGACTGTGAACTCCATGAAACCGCTGTTTAATATCTTCCAGAAAGACTTTGCCCAGACTCCGCTGATTACAGCGCTA
The DNA here is from genome assembly GCA_033366665.1 of Phoxinus dragarum. Classification (NCBI taxonomy): domain Eukaryota; kingdom Metazoa; phylum Chordata; class Actinopteri; order Cypriniformes; family Leuciscidae; genus Phoxinus; species Phoxinus dragarum. Next base: position 8,136 of record JARPMJ010009440.1, read on the forward strand.
ACGACAGACATGCTGTGGGAGGTCAGCTCCTCCAATGACAGCCTAGCCACAGGTGTAATCCCACCGTACCTGAAACCTTTAAGCCTTGTGCGAACTGTGCTGGCTTCCAGCATCACCACGCCAGCTGACCCTTTTCAAACACACCTTGCTCACTCTCTGGGTTGCGCCACCCCACTTCACGTCAACCCCGAGCAGAGAGAAGTGGGTTTTCTCCTAAACCTACCCATCATCGAGTCAAACCGAGCCTACAGGCTCAAAGACATTGTCAACATCGGGTCCTGGAAAAGCAGGACCCAGTTCAAGATATGCACCGCAGACGTGGTGGCCTACCACGACAGCGACACCCTGCTGTACCCGGCCCCAAACCTGTACGGGTGCACCTTGACCAAAGACATTCACTATCTCTGCCCTAGCAAAACCTTGCTCAGAGACAACACTGAAGGAATCTGCGAGTTGCAACCCCTGGTCAGCCACACACGCTGCCCTGCTGAAGCTAAGCCTCGCACACAAGTCACAGAAACACAAGCAAAGATTGTAGGTGAACGATGGCTGGCTAACACACCTGCGCCCACAGCCACTGTCACTCACGAACAGCATGATACAACCAGCCGTGTCAACCTGCTCAGCCAGAGTATGCCGACTCAAGTACCGACAGGTGCCATCTCACACCTTGGTAACCTGTCATGGTACCATCTTCCGAGCAAAGAGTACCAGACAGCACTGGAACTCCCATCCTTTAAGAACTACAACGTCACCTTAGATCCAGAAGGAGATCTCTGGTTTGAGAAAAGGGGGTCCCAACTCACGAACATTGCTCCTGTCAACACCGCCCTCCAGGCATGGGCAACCGCCAAGCCTGAATACCACTCACCTGTGTCCAAACCTGGACCGCAGCTGATACTGTTGTATCTTTCCAAGGTTACCGACCACGCACCGACACTCGTCTTGGCCTTCACCCTGTGCCAGACTCAACGAGATGTGAACATCCTGTCAGCCTGATCCACCTGCCACTCGACCATCATGATTCACCTGTCATCTACCCATCGTGATGATTGTCGTCCGATGATGTCCACACAAGGATCTCATCCGACGAAAAGGGGGACATGTAACGAATGGGCCAGAATCATGATTCTATTTCTCTTTAAAAAAAAATCCACATTCCTTCGTGCTGCCACCCTCTGAACTCAGATATGTAAATCAAGACTCACAAGAACCTAAATTACCGCCATGGCTCCGCCGTGGCCGGATTCCGAGTGTCTCTTGACACCTTTACGACTCGTGAATGACCACGCAACACAAGACAGACCCCGAGATCTTGATAACCGAGCTTCAAAGCCCCCAGAACGCTCTCCTCACCCAAGGGGAGGAGGGAACACAGCGCAACAGGAATGTCTGCGCGTACACACACACACATACTAAGACACACACACACATGAGCTAATTCACGGACTTTTCTCACTGAAAACTAGCTTTTAAATGTATGAATTGTATCGCTTTTGTGGTTAAATGTATGTACATGTAGCTCTGAGGTGTGCAGGATGAAAACCAAACTCTATATGCCCAGAATTACAAACAATCCTATATCTCTGTGTCCGGACTCGCAAAATTGTCGTTTGTGGTGTCTGTAGAATGGTAAAAAACCCGACGGCGTCGAATCTCGACGACAAATCACAAAAAGACGCATTATTTCATAAATACCATCTTTCTGAGAATAAATGCTCAATTTTGACATCGCTATAAATTATGTAAGGAGGGTGGGACCATTCAAACAAAGAACGTCTTTCCCGCCTCCGTTTCTGAACAACGATTGGCCCAGCCATGAGAAATAGGTGTAACCCAGCTGGCCCTTAAGGCCAAGCCTCTGCCGTTATTCTTTGCACTCCGCCAAAGAGAAGAATCTACTCATCTTCACGAGAAAACCCCGCCAAGGAGCTTCTTCGTTTTATTTTCTGAAAACTTCGTTTTCATCTTAGGTTTTTCTTTATTTCCGTCTGAGTTCAGTCACCTTTCGGTAAAGTGTTACATTCATGTGAGCGGCCGAAATTGCGCAACACCTGCGTCAGGAAGGAACTCCGGGAAACTGCAGGACAATTTGAAATCAGCACACACACCTCTGAGAGCCAGATTTAAGCAAGTATTTCATCTCACGATTGAAACTGCTGTTTAAAAGTTGTCTAGAATATTCCTGCGAATATTTTAATACATACTTGGGGTCTCTTTGGAAAGGAACTGAATTGAAAATTGTCACTCTATCTCTCTCTCTCTCTCTCTCTCTCACTCTCTCTCTCTCTCACTCGCTCCCTGATTCATTCTCTCATTCTTTCTCTCTCTCCCCTCATATTATTCGTTAATTTGATTTATTTCGTTGGTACCTTATGTGTTTTGTTTACTCTATATATATATATGCATATTTACTCCGTGTGAAATTGTAGTTTTTGTATTCTTTAGTCTGTTTTATTAAAATCCAATAATTGCATTGAAGATTGAATCTGTTATTTGCTCACAAACTCAAAAGTCAATGAAGTGCAAGATCTAACGTTACCTAAGCTTTATTGTGTATTATTTAAGTAATACAAACTGTACAAACATAGGAACCATTAATTTTCCTGATCAGATACTTAATTTTCCTAGGAAGTACGTTTATTGATGTAGGATAAGGAAATCTGAGTTTTAGTTTGCAGGACAAACAAAAATGCCAGATAACTGAAACTAAATTGATAAAGGTTACGTGTACATGATTAAATATTCCCTTTATTGGGAAGGTTAATATCTTAAGATAACAAGCAAATCATATTCATAGACTCATGAATATCCAGTCCATTTGAACTAATATTCCCCGAGACTCATTCGAGACTCATTTGAGACTGATTGTTGTTACAATATACTGTATTTAAAGTATCATATACATTTACTAACCGAAGACAGATGGACAGGCGCTCCGCAGCTGGGATAGATCGCCTGTAGTTGTGTCCTGGAGGGTGATCCTCGCTCCGATGCGGGACAGCAGGTCATCAAACTGTGTGCGAGACAGGCGGAAGTACGTTACCGCTGAAAGCGGCCGTCATCCAGGCGCAGCTCCTGGAGCAAATGGTGAAACTCGCCAAACTGGGTCCGCCTCCGAAGGGTCTGGTGGATCCAAATACATCGACGATGACCCCTACGCCGCTGTTCTGCTCTCCAGAGCAAGTACAGAGCGGTGACTCTCTCGATAAATGATCTATCAACATCACACATCTTGTAAAAAGATGGCCGTCAACGGGTTTCGAAACTTTCGCGTCAGAGGCGCGTAAATTTCGCCTCAAATTTATGTTTTTACGCGCGTTCATTTCGCTCTTGACGCGCGAATGGACACAAAGTGATCAAGCGTCAAACTAGACGCGGCAGGCGCGAATTTGACGCGCTATTCAGTAGTAGTAGTAGCCTTTATTGTCACTTAGTCACAAGTACCAGCGAAATTAGCCATCAACCTGTCCATACAAAACATACATACAATATGACAATGGGGTAGACAAGAAAGGAAGACAGAGGATTGAGGAAAATAATACAGCATGACATGAGGATAGGTGAGGGAAAAAAAAGGCAACTCCCAGACTATGCTCCTGTGAGGAGTACAGTCTGGGAACAGGAAAAAAAACACCTCAGCAACATTAGCACATAATCAGTACGACATGAATCCACAAGACTTGCAACAGGGGAGGGGAGTGGGGGATGGAGGTCACCCAGCACAGGCAAGCAGCCATCCGGTCCATTCGGCGCTGGTCACAGACCCGCCCGCCAGGCTGGGGGGTACAAAGCGGCGAAGGCGAGGGATGTGGGGTGGGGGGTGATTGCATATCTGTATATATATGTAAGAGTTTGTGTATGTGTAGGCCTGGAGATTCGCTCCGCCTGGCATCCAAATCTCGGTGCCTCTGTCCGCAGGATGTTATAGCGTTAGCACAGCAAGTTGCCATGGAGACAACCTTGATTAGGTCCCAAACAGAGTCAACAATCAGCAGGTGTCTGTGAGAAATGGGGGAAGGAGCAAGAGCGGCTCCCTGCAGTGCTCTTCCGGGGGGAGTTGTTGTTCCAACAGCGGCCTTGGCCGAGGCCAGTGCTGGTTGAGGGGGGCCGAAAGCAGATAAGATTGGGATTATTTGGTCTTGGGGCGAGTAGCCGCATTCCTTTGCACGACTACTCTCTTAGTCCATTCTGGTCCATCAGCAAAGCCGTGAGCTTCTCCATGATGTTATCCATATTTCGGGTCACCTCCCTGTTGTTATCCATAATGCGGTTAATAGTCCCAGCCTGAGTGCTGACCGCTCTGCCCACTGCTTCAATCATGCCGGGCAGCATTGTGGGGCTTTGGACAGCTGTCCGTCTTCTTAATTTCTTGATAAACTAGGGCAATGCCTAATCCAGTCAGCAAAAGACCTGTTATCATGGTTCCGAATAGATAGATATCTTCAATGTCCTCCACGGAAAGAGCCGCCAGACACACGACCCGCCACCTCTCCCACGCGTCCATCGTGTAGCCAGCTGCGAACGTTCCGGCAGGGCAGTCAGGTTCCCCCGAACCCAAGCTTCTCGTCGAGAAGATGGTGTCAATTGCGTTGAGAGACCAGTTGATCAAATCCATGATTTTTAGTTTGTAGAGCAGTGCGGAGAGAGTCTCTCAAAGTTAAGACATAAGACTAGACAAGAGGAGCGAAGCAGGGAAGGTCAGGGGGAGGAGAGGGAGAGAAAATGCGACCGCCTTCGTTGAGAGCCAGAAGAGAAGTCTTTCTGAAGACTGGAGAAGTCTATTCGCGTCCGGTGTGAACGCACAGTTATATGGGTCTGCATAATAAAGCCCAATTTATAGAGCCACATATTTATTTTCTCAAAAATGAAATACAGCCAAATATCAACCAAACAAGTAAACACGGTCTGGATGAAAAGCTGAATAGTATATTAAGATATCTAACTCCTCAAAGATAAGATGACTATATTTAATTTTCTCAAAAATGAAATACAGCCAAAAATCAACCAGACAAGTAAACACAGTCTGGATGAAAAAGCTGAATAGTATATTAATACAGACATTTACTCCTCAAAGATCAGATAAGTATACATTTAATTTTTGAGAAAATTAAATGCAGCCAAATATCAACCAGACAAGTAGAAACGGTCTAGGTGAACGGCTGAATATAGTGTATTAATATAGACATCTAAAAGATAAGATGAGTACATATTTAATTTTCTCAAAAATTAAATACAGCCAAATATCAACCAGACAAGTAGAAACGGTCTAAGTGAACGGCTGAATATAGTGTATTAATTAGACATCTAAAAGATAACATGAGTACATATTTAATTTTCTATAATTTCCATATTTAAAAATTAAATACAGCCAAATATCAACCAGACAAGTAAACACGGTCTGGATGACAAAGCTGAATAGTATATTAATACAGACATAATTAGTTTGCACAAAATCATAAGAGAAAGAGAGAAAGGGAAATTCCCGTCTGCTCAATTCCCTTCGCGTATTTATACATTGCGGACCCATTATCTGCACGTTGCCTCGGCAAACACGAGATGAGCCACTATTAAGCCCAATTTATACTTCTGAGTCGAACTCACGCCATAGACTCTACACTATAGGCAACGTGTTGGTTTTCATTTTTACTTCTGCGCTGTTGTCCACGTTGACGCGCTTACACATGCATAGGGAGCATGTGAAACCCGAGGGAGGGGTTCTAGCAGACCAATCACAGCGCTTGCATCCGCGTAGAATTGGCGTGTTGTTACATTTTTGTTGAGGTGCACGTCAGGGTACGCCGAAGGGTGCGCACGCTACACACAGCCTACGACGTAGCTACGGCGGGAGTTCGACGCAGAAGTATAAATTGGGCTTTATGCAGACCCATATTCTAAAGGCCTTTTTATGCTTCTGCGTCATATCGACGGCGTACCCCCGCAGACCCTTCTGCGTCGACGCGAACCCCTCCGCCGTAGCTCGACGTGCACCTCCAAAAAATTGTAACTACGCGTCGAGGCGACGCAGACCACAAGGGCTGTGATTGGTCACACCCCCACCCCCCCTAGCGTTCTGGCGGTGAAATGCACCGCGATGCAACACAACCCAACGCAGAACCATAAAACGGCCACGACGCCGTAGGAGTGATGGCGTAGCTACGGCGTGGAGTTGACGGAGAAGCATAAAAAGGCCTTAAGAGCTGCTTCGGCAAACGCGAGACATGAGCCACTAGATTAGAAGCTAGCGCAGTCTGTTTTCAGCATAGACAGTATATAAACTGGACTAGGGGTGGAGCCGAACCCGAATACGGTATTCGGAAAGGCACAAATAACGTGTTTTTTACAAATACTTATTTCGAACAAATACTTTAAAAAATATTTGTATTCGGGAACAAAAAAAACTTTATTTCAAAAAGCTGCGTTTCCTCATGAGACCGCAGTGCGTGCCCGGATGAGTGAGTGAGTGACGGACACAGGCTGCTCCACACAGCAACAGAGAGGGCTCGGCTCAGCGAAAAAACACTTAACTCCATCACTATTTTTGTTGAATAGATGTTTGTACCTTAACTGGGTTCCTGAGGCAGTTTATAACTTTCGAGAAGCGATCGGGAGATTATTCCATTACGCGGTATTATTGACGTCTGCAGTCGGTGCTCTCATGTTCGCGCTGTTTACGTAACGTCAGCTGTTTACGTAGCTGTTTAGCGCGGTAATTTAGACAATAGGCTGTTGACAGAGTGACGTTACCGTTCGGTTAAAAAGGTTAAAAATGCTTGTGTAGTTTTGTCGAATTATATGCACGTGTGGGAGTTATATGGTACGTAAGTTACTCTGTCTGTTGCAGACAGCAAGATGTACTGTAGGCTGTAGGCTTCATAATGTTCACAATGGTATTTTATTAGTTGTTGGTTTAACCATGGATGAGGTAATGGCTGTTATGTTATTTTATTTTCAATGACATTCCTGGTTTCATTGCTGGATTTATGGAAAAATATCAACCAGTATTGCATATCCATAATTATTATAATGGATATAATTAAAGAATACTTACACATAAAGTAAATTAGAAGTGTAACGCAATTTTTTTTTTTTTTACGATTACGATTTTTACGCCTATTTTGCATTTTACTCGAATACGAATACAAATACAAAAACTTTTCCCCCCTCAACAAATACAAATACAGATACAAATAGCGGCTGCTTTGCACACCCCTAAACTGGACACAGCGACCCCATAGGTTTCAACGGAGAAAAGTGAAGTCAATTAGAAGCACTCACTTCCTGATGGCTGGGGCGAACTGCGCAGGCTCAAACTGAGCTTGACGACGTAGATGTGACGTGAGCAACCTGTCTGACAGCTGTAGGTCTTCTAGTAGCTGTGCTGAGAGAAATCTGAATCATTCCCTTCCGAATCTCGCAGAGACGGAGAGCGTGAGTATTAGCTGTCCATGAGCTAGCAGCAGGAGCAACTTTATTACTCTCTATGGGCTTCTTCCTTGACTTTATGCCTCCACGTCCCCCCGATTGCTTGCGAGCTTCTCTGCCTGTCTATATGGTAATTTCTCGACTTGTGCGACAGAGTCGCACGGTTATGACGCAATCGTTAGCCTATTTTTACAAAAACTGCTTCTACTGACGTAAGATACAAGGTAATGGAGCCTTTTATACATTTTCGTGTTTCTTTAGAAATAAATAATGGACAAATGGAGTCTTTGGACGCCTCAGATGTAAAGTTATTCGGTGTCAAAGTGACGCCCAAAATGAATGGGAGTCAATGGAATGCTAACAGCAGGTGATGTTCTGCTACAATGGCGGCTCCCGGGGAGGACGCACGATACTAGCGCGAGTCTTTCTGTGTGTCACAGTCAGGACATTACCCGGCAGCGCGTTCTTTTTTGTCTTGTCACGCATGAATGGTTTAAAAGCATTTGCATGAATAAGAGTGGCATCATGTAACACTATAGCCAAAGGATGACAAAAATGAACAGATCACGTTAACAGCCCTAATTTGTTTATTTAATATAAAATCGCAGCATTTTGCGTCATATAATCGCATATCGACATCGCGATTGCGATATGTAACAATAACCAATTTGCAAATAAAAATAATTAGTAAAATATTTAAGTACTAGCCTACTTCAGTCTTTTTTTGTTTTGTTTAATCCTCTGTTGACCTGTTATGATTAAATGTACAACACAATGAAGTGTTTTTGAGTTCTACCGGTTGAGTATAATAGTATAGATAAAAGTTTACTGGAAATTTATTTTGAATTGCACAAAAAAATTATAAATGTAAAATACCAATAATGAAGTAAGCTTAATAATTATTCTTTTAAAACATTATTTAAATTCAATTCAAATGTATTTCTATGGCACTTTTCACAATGTTGCATGGTTGCAAAGCAGCTGCTACATATATAGCAGTGATGCGCGGGTCAATGTATAAACAACCCGCACCCGACCGACGTTTTCAATAACCCGCCCGCAACTCGGACCGCAAAAAAAAAGAAAGAAAATATTGTACCCGACCCGCTTCCTGACCCGCGTTTTTTTAAAGTAGCCTAGTAAATGCTCATCGTAGTCATTGGGCCATAGACGGAGGAACTAGGGGTGCGCATTTTTCTGAATGCTGTATGATATCGCCTAGTGTTTTGTAATAAAGGCTTTATTTATTCATTTAATTCGTTTCTTAAGATGCTGCATGTGTTTATCCAGTCTAATCGAAGTGCGCGTCTCTCCCCCGACTTTCCCAACAAAAACCCCGCCCCCTAGCAAATACATAAAACTGACATTACTGAGCTATATGCGTTTAAAAGTAGCCTATTAAAATGGCACAATGGCATTGCTCAGTTCAACGTGTTGGGAAATCGGGCATTTTGTCCCGCGTCAGCTTTTAGTCAAAAGTTAATAACGCGCTCAACATTCAAAAGGTAAATAAGGATTTCCCACTGTCATCTCTGATGAGCTCGTGCGTCATCCTCGCGCAGTTATTCAGCCAATAAAGTGTACTATGTATTTCATAGAACATTGTGTCTAGTACTATATAAATTACAAAGGTTTAATTGGCATCTTTATTTCAAACTAACCGACCGACCGCGACCCGAATATCATTAAAAATATTTTTGGGATGACTCGTAACCGCGGGTAACCGCGGGTGACCGCAGGCAGCCGCTCATTTTGGATCAACCCGCGCATCACTGATATATAGAATTAGAAAAGACAAGATTTGTAATTATGACAAATAATGAAAACTACATACTTCTATACAGGCCACTTCACGTTTATTTTAGTACACCACTTACTGCGCATATACTGTGACTTTTCTCAGCGATATGCTATTTTGATCCCCATTTAATTGTTAGGGTACTGTAATTGATGGAAAAATCAGTTTGCTTGTAGCAGAATTTGTAACCGTTAGGAAAGAACGGTTACGTATGTAACCCTCGTTTCCTGAAGGAAGGAACGGAGACATAGTCGACGTGCACTGAATAGGATCACGCTTAGGGAGCCTGTCATCTTCGAGTACTGTTAAAACGAGCCAATGCACATTGGGCGTGCGAGATCTGCATCTCACACTCCGCCCCGCGGCGCGGGTATAAATACGGAAGTGGATGCACGCACCAGTTGTTTTTCGCTGAGGAGCCGAGCGGAGCCCGGAATCAGCGGTGGTCCAGCAATGGTGGCGACGGGACTACGTCTCCATTCTCTCCTTCAGGGAATGAGGGTTACATACGTAACCGAGACGTTCCCTTTCAGTCGTTCACGTTCCCTTTCAGTCGTTCACGTTCAACGTAGTCGACATCGACTGAATGGGATCACCCTTGAAAACGCCACTAGTGCTGCCACCTTCCAGCGCCTAGACAAAAGCCCCCTGATCCTCCCGCAATTTGAGGCGGTGATGAGAAATGGCTTAGGCCAGGGAAGTCACTGCTGTTCCACAGGACCACTGGAAAAGCGTACCAATCGATGGAAGGAAGGTACGCTGCGGAAGCCACATCCTGTCCTTAGGGAGGTAACGTGGATAATACACATATGGACTGGGTGGATGACCGGGCAGTACAACATATGGAATGTCACTGGGGTGGCTCCAGCCTATAACAGGGGGGAGACTCAACCAGACAGTGACGAGAGAGCAGGCTCTGCCGAGGGAAGACACAGGCTCGCCGCAGGGAGCCGTAACGTGGAAGAATACACATATGGGTACATAGTACTGAGTCAGCACTTTTAAGAGTATTAAATTATATTTTATTATTCGTTGACTCTGGGAATTTGGAAGCAATTTTTGTGCTATTAGATTTGAGTGCGGCATTTGATACAGTTGATCATGACATTCTTTTATCACGCCTTGAAAAGTGTGTGGGCATTCAAGGAACTGCCCTTAGCTGGTTCCAATCTTATCTTAGTAATAGAACCTTTTCAGTAGGTATTGGTCGCGCTGTTTTATCTGTAGCACGTGTTACCTGTGGTGTTCCTCAAGGGTCTATTCTGGCTCCCATTTGATTTTCACTTTACATGCTGGTTCCACTAGGTTCAATTTTTAGGAAGCATGGAGTGCCTTTTCATTTTTATGCAGATGACACCCAAATCTATTTACCTTTGCAACATAATGACAAGCAGGGCCTAGAAACCTTGCTTGCATATTTAGCTGATGTACGATCTTGGATGTCTCTGAATTTCTGGCATTTAAATGAGAGTAAGACTGAAGCAATTGTTTTTGGGCCCTTTGTGGGAAAAGCAAAACCAAATATGAATTGTGGTTATTTCAATTATTATATCAAACCCACTGTGAAAAATTTGGGAGTTATTTTTTATTCATCTCTTAAAGGGATACTTCACCTCTGAAAAGATTAATGTGCATTTAAAATGGGTCATTTATGTAGTAGAAATGTGAAATTATTTTTGAATTTGGAGCCTTCTAGACTGAGAAAAGCCAGAAAATTTATTTTTGGCTCATGTGGATGATGAAAGACAACAACTACCAGAATCCACTTTCTTCGCTGCCCTACGAGGCCACTCCCAAGCCCGCCTACCGGTAAGAGCGCAGTTAAACAACTAGGCTAGGCTACTAGTTGACTCGAAACTTAAAAGACGTTGTTTTATCGTGTTATCGAATAGGGGTGTAAATAACAATCGATTCGTATCGATACATCGATTATACAGCCGGCGATTCGATGCATCGTTGCGTCCGCAAGAATATCGATTAATGTGCTTATTTTGCTGCCTGTCATTTTTCAGCATCCACTCCGACATATGCGTGCAACCTACTCCTAAGCTGCGGGTGGCGATATCCTCATTATTGTCTTCTACGTCACACTGCTTCACGCGCCGCGCGCATTACGTTTATGTTCACAGTTCACACACTGTTGAGTCTGACTTTCAAGAGTGATGGAACCGTCAGAGCGAGCTGGCAATGAAAGTGAAACGTTACACACTCCAGTCGGCGTCAAGTCATGGGTGTGGAAGTATTTTGGCTTCAGGAAAATAGATGGAGCACTGGTAAGAGATGTTGCCGTTTGTAAAGAGAAAGACTGTCAGTGTGAGATAAGATACTGCAGCAACACGTCGAATCTCTCCGCACATCTGAAAAGGCGCCATGGTATTGATGTCGAGTGTAAAGCAAGAACACCAGCTTCCACGCCCGCCGCCACATCACAATCACTGACAACGTTTTTTCCTCAAAAGTTGTCGAGCACTTCAAAAAGAGCTAAAAACATCTCCAAAGCCATTGCGTTTTTTATATGTAAAGACATGAGGCCCTATTGCGTCGTAGAGAACGAGTAATGTAAGCATTAGACTTTTGTTCTTATTACAAATTATCTGATTGCACTTTATTGTAACTGTAGTAGATGCAGTAACTGTTCTATTTTCTGTTCATTTGCAGTGCATTGAGCACAAATGCTAGTGTAACATACACATTATTATGTGAATAGATAGAATACTGTTTCTGTATTCTCAATAAAAGGCTAATTAAATGATTTATTTTTGTTGATTTATTTTGAAACTTAATAGATATCATCATGTAAAAATATCGAGCATTGAATCGTATCGAATCGTAGCGTATCGCGGGGAATTCTGAAGTTTCGAAAATAATCGAATCGTTGGCTTAAGAAATCGGTATCGTATCGAATCGTCATGAAGGCCCCGATTTACACCCCTATTATCGAATGTCCGGAATTGGCCCAAAATGTCCGGGATTCGGCTTTTGCGTTCTACAGTCGCCATTCATTATGTTTTGCTGTGGCGAGCAGGACAAGGCTGAGGGCTGGGGGAGAACGACGCGAGGCCAGTGGCGTGATTACTGATGATTTTAGAAATTACTGATTTTAGTGTCTCTTCATTGGTTGCCAGTGTGTTATAGAGTTTAATTTAAAATGTTGGTCTCTTTTAACTCAAACCTATTTTATTGCCTTTTATTACTGTGTTTTTTGTTTGTTTGTTTGTTTTATTTATTTTCCTTTGTACAGCACAGTGGTCAACATTTGTTATGTTTATTTGTGCTTTATAAATAAATTAAATTAAATTAAATTAAGAATTGCGCACGTATTCAGTCCGTAGGAGGGGAATGGCACAGCAAGCCGACACTTCAAACCGGGCTTACAGTGACACTGGCTTCATGTGAACGGAGCCCACAGGAAGCAGTGGTTCGACACATATGCTAATTTTCTAGCAAACGTGATAGGTGTCGCCCAGCCCCCATCTCTACTAAATCTGTCAGCGAGGCACACTGTGTTAACGCCTAGGGGGGAGCAATACTCTCACTTTGGAAGAGCTCACCACCCAGATCAACCTCTGGACCAACCTCTGCTTAGAAACAGCCTTCCCTTGTGCTTGTCCCCGTAACAGACAAGAGCTGGTCTGAGGTCTTAAGGCTTTGCGTTCTGTGTACATATAACCACAATGGAGCAGACGGACAGAGAAAAGCCAGGGCTGGGTCTGCCTCCTCCAGGGTAGCGCTTCTAAGGGAGAGGTAGGAACCTTGGGCACAAGTCCAGGCCGGGGTCTCAGACACCCTGAGAGTTAGCCGGCCCGAATTCCAGGCACGATACGCTGACCGAAAATGCGAGCAAGTCCCTACCCTCTAGTAGAGACCAAGCAAGCAGGAGAATTGTTTCTTTAAAAACAGGATTTTTTAACTCACTCTCTGCAGAGGCTCAAGGGAGGTCTCTGCAGTGCGGTAGCACCAGAGATATGTCCCAAGAGGGTAAAGAGGGGGCACAAGGCGGATTCATTTTCTCCTTGCTCGTCTCAGGAAACTGACGATCAAGTTGTGCTTTCCCACGGATTTGCGGTGGAGGAAACAGCCCTCACTCCAACCCATCTTGCTGGAAAGAAAGCACTGAAGTGATCAAACACCTTCAGGATCTCCTCACGGAGATAAGACCCATTCGACGAATAGGTTCCACTTCTAATAGGTGTAAGCAAGCCCCATTAGTGGGTGCTATCGCAGAAGTGACGGTGTCTACATCATATTCTTATGGCAGCTACCGGAACCTTGCCATCATGGCCCGTCCCTGATAATGTGGTCTGAGGAAAGAGTCAGGAAGGGGCTGTCGAGAGGAGCAAAGTTCGAGAGAACTAGGTCCGGTCGGGCCAATAAGGGGCAACTATCAAAACCTGCTCTATCTCCTCCCTAAACCAGCACAGCTCTGAGCCAGTGTCTTCCCGTGCCGAGTGTTGTCCGCTCAGAGAGGAGTAAAACAACTGGCAGAGGAACGGTCTTCATATGGAGGAAGCCGTTCAGCTGCGTCTACCATACGCCCCAGGAGCCACTGAAAAGTTTCAGTGGGACCCTTTCTCACTTCTGTACAGCATCGACCGAACACACACTCTCCTTAAGAGGCGTGTTGGACGAGTCCATCTCCAAACTAGAAAGGAGATCTTTGACCAGCGGGCGAGTTTGTTCTTTCCCATTTGACCCGAAGACCCATGTGGCTATGGAGCACTCAAAGGGTAGGACTTTGTACTGATACTTCGACCTTCAAATATAAAAACACAGGATGGCCTGTGCTGCGGAAGGATAGAGATCTGAACTTGCCCACCGGCTTTGTTAGGTCTGCCCATCAGAACTTAAATACAAGAGTATAATTAAAGTGTACTTAAGTATACTTGGAATAGTTCCACTTTAGCACAAATAAGTATATTAAATACAACTTTAGTTGAACTTTAGCACTACTTTTGGACAAATAAAATCCATTTAGTATAAAATAGTTGTTATTTAGCAGACTTTAAGTATACCAATTTATAGTGTTGCATCAATACACTTAGTCATACTCAATAAATTGTGATTGAGTATACTATTTTTCACTAGGGAATAGAACAATTATTAAAACTTTAGATTCATAGTTATCATTATAGTTATCTTTTACTCCTTGCTTAACTACTGCTGATTATCAAACTCAGTAGATACATTTTGGCTGATTTCTTCATAACATTGTTTACTAAAAGAACATTGTGCTCAAAATAACAACACTTGGGTGGCAGAGAACTGTTGCGCGCAGCTCTCCACCGCGTCACCAACCAGCCCAACCTGGGAAATTGGGGAAACCAGGAACCAAACCTTGTCCGCATCCGCCATATCAACCAGGCTGAGCCAACGATCTGGGCTACCCTCGTGCATGTCCATGGGTGCCCTGGCCTGATAGACCTGTAGCAGCGGCATGGCACGCAAGAGGAGGCGGATTGCCCATCAGAACGGACGAAAACTCACAGGCCTTAGGGGGGAGACGAGGATCCCCAGTCCAAAAGGCTGAGGCCGCCGGATACAGGTGAACCTGTGTCGCAAAAGACCGCTCCACTGGAGGGATAGCCTCGCAACCCTTCACCGCTCCTCCGTCAAGGGTAATGAGGGGGGAAAAACTATTCGGGCAGTTTCTGGCAATGAAAGGTGACGTCCACAACCTCGTAAGCTCTCCATGCACTTCGGGAAAGAAAGGCACTGGGGCGGTGAGCTGAGAACCAGTGCAGCCTGCCCCAAGATACCAATCATCCAACCGAGATCGGAACACGGTGGAGGATTCCACTTGAGTCCGACAGCCTCTGTGGCCCGTTTCAGCATACCTGATGTTTCTGGATCTGGCTCGGGCAACGTTACACTCCCAGAGGGAGATAACGCTGCAGACTCATAATTTCCAGAGGTCAGCTCACCTTCCGATGCTGCAATCGGCATCCTGTCCTCTGGAGGGGCCCTAAATAAAACGGCTGGTCGGTCCATTACAGAGGGACCAGTGCGCTCAACGGGGGGCTCCACCGGCTCCAATGTGAAAGGGCCCACAGGGATGGTTGCCTCACTATGATCCTCTGATCACCCATCCCACACAGCGCCGTAGCGGGGCGTGGTAACTCCACCTTCACGCATCATAGTCATAGTCTCACAATGAGAACATGAACTATCCGCAAAAGCTGCTTCAACGTGCTGTGTATATATATCCGCTGGGCGGAGTGTGAGATGCAGATCTCGCACGCCAATGTGCATTGGCTCATTTAAACAGTATTCTAAGATGACAGGCTCCGTAAGCGTGATCCCATTCACTTGACGTTGACTACGTCAGACGTGAACGACTGAAAGGGAACACAATGTAACCCCAGTTTTACGTGATTTATATCTGTGTGGTGGCGCAACTGGTAAAACGAGTGCACTTGTGTCGCTGTGAACCGGGTTCAATTCCAGTCCGTGATGGTTCCTACAATCGCAAAATGACGCACTGGAGCCCCTGAGCTCCTGGACACGCCCCTACTTGATGACGCACTGGAGCCCCTGACGCTGGCCCCTTCACATCAGTTTGCCGCTCAATCGAGACTGACAGTAGTACTATTAGTTACTGTCAGTAGCCTACAATTAGTTACTACAGCCTACAGTTTGCTAGCTAGCTATGCCTTTGTCACGGAAATGCGTACTACCTGGATGCGATCACGTACAAAACAGATCGGTGTCCTTATTTAAATTTCCGAAAAATGATCACATCAAGAAGAGGTGGATTCATTTTGTGAAGAGCCACCTTGATGGAGAGCTGAAGATCACCGCCAAAACCCGCCTCTGTAATAATCATTTTACACGGGATAGATTTATAAACTTTCGTCGGAGACAACTGGGATTCACTGATAATCCGCTGTTACTGGTGAATGGGGCCGAACCGACTATCTCCCGCCTCTGCCTTCATCCTCCCGTCGTGCCGACAACTGTGCCATCATCGGCAGTGCGTGCCCACCAATGAGTGTAAGTTGCCTTGTATGTGCTTACTATGTTATAATTATAGTAGGTAGTCCACAGTAACTCCACAGTTGAGCGACTGAAGCTTTCCCGCGAGTGGGTGTGGTTTCAGCGCAGCCTGCAGACACGCCCCCAGTGTTTGAGAGCTGAGACTACTGCTCATTTTTTCAAGATTTTGATAGCTTTTTTTATGTACTTGCCGGCTATTTTTATCATTCAAATTTGGCTGGGTGGCTAATAACAAATTTTTCTGTGGTGTGACAAACTCAGAACACATACTTAATATTGACTTTACAGGGACTTTAATTACACGAGTATATTTAAAGTGTACTTAAGTATACTTGAAATAGTTCCACTTTAGCACAAACAAATATATTAAATACAACTTTAGTTGAACTTTAGCACTACTTTTGGAAAACTAAATTAGACTAATTAACTAAAATTAGTTCTTTCAATTTAGCAGATTTTAAGTATACAATTTATAGTGTGGCATAAATACACTTAGTTATACTTAATAAATTGTGATTAAGTATACAATTTTTTACACTAGGGAATAGAACAATTATTGAAACTTTAGATTCATGGTTATCTTTTACTCCTGGCTTAACTACTGCTGATTCTCAAACTTAGTAGATACATTTTGGCTGATTTCTCCATAACATTGTTTACTAAAAGAACATTGTGCTCAAAATAACTTCAGCACACAAAGTTGTTGTTTACCTTGATTTCATAATCTCATTGCCCCTTTTGACAGCCTGTAATTATGCAGTTCATCTTAGCACACAACACAGCATAAATCACTTTCTTTATATGTTGTTCCTTTGATTTAAACCAGTTATGCCTACTGACAAACCGAATAGATTGGACAGAAACTAAGCTTAGTTATTTGATTGTGACTATAACACCATTTCACACATATTAGGATGATGCTTATAAATTGTGCCACACTAGAGTAAATATAATTAATTTTTTTACATTTTTGAGCAATTGATGTCTTTGGCTTTGTTGATGATTTAATTAAGTGCCATAATTATTTTTTTCTGATTAGTCAAGTCTGTGGATGGTATGCAGCATGGACTGTTACATTGTCAGAACATGAGCTTGAAATGGGATCTCTATACTAGCCTTTGATTGAGAGAGTTTCAGTCAGACTCATTTTGAAAATGAAAGTAGCAGTGAACAATTGACATTTGTGTTATTTGTGAATACATAAACCATGTATAAAACTGAAACAGAAACAGATAATAAAATTATGTTTTTTTTTTATCTCTGCATTTTTTGAGAATTATACAAATTTGGCACAAAAATAATAATTATGCTGAATGCAATTTTAATGTTTGCTTTTGTAAATAAGGCCTAATATACCCTGTTAGCTGGTAGTGTCTATAGCAGGACACTTGGTGTGCCTTTTTATTGTTTTGTGTGATATCAACTTCAAATTTGGATCTTGGTTAGATATGGCTTTAATTTTTTAGCAATTTCCAAATCATTTTGGAAAATATATATTTTCTTTGAAATAAAAATCTTTAGTTATTCAGTACATTTGCAGCAAATTTAAACTTCTGTAGCTTTATACTTTCATTTTTTTTCAGTGCTGCTTTCACTTCTGCAAAAAAAAATTTGAGTCTTGTTTAAAAAGAAAAGACAACCTAAGCTAGGCCTGTATTCAAAAGCATTCATGAATGACAGCCATTTCAGTTCAGATCTATGATTAAAAAAGTGTGGTGACAGTTAAGGATGTGTGTTTGGGCTGAAAATGGCAATGACTCAATAAAATACAGTGTTGCAGTGCTAAAAGCACCTGGGCTGGGTTTCCCAAAAGCATTGTAAGCCTAAGTTGATCGTAGAGACCATTGGTGGCAATTGTTCTACGATCAACTTAAGCTTACGATCCTTTTGGGAAACCCTGCCCTGGACTGTGTGTGTAGTAAATTTCGAGTATGTGTTCTCAAGTGGCACATGCCTATTTTTGACAGGACTGTTGCTTCACCAACTCTGCTTCATAAACCCTGAAGTATTTGTTTGTGTTAGGATATAATCTGCTGGAATTGTTCAATTCATATATAATCTTGATCTCTTCAGGTCCAAAGATCAAAATCTCCCCAAAATGGAAACATTTTATTTACTGGCCTGCTAAAAAAAGTTATACATGTGTGGTATTGGCTCATTAATTCTATAAAAGGAATGCAAATGCTTGATATGAACATTGTAGTTAGGTACAATATTTTTTGCCAGTTTTTACACACTTGTTGTGCAATGTTGACTACACAGGGGAATCTTGAAAATTACCATGGAGGTAGATCTATATGTCCCTGTTTCCCTGGTAAAGTAATACATTTTAGGGCAACAGCACCCACACAGATTGATTGACCATCGTGACTGAACGGATAGTGAATTTGCTTCAGACTACTTGAAAAACACATACTGTATGAATATGCATTTAATTAATTGTGTTCATGCAGATAATCATAAAATGTATAAATAAATCAGTTGCAGATGGATGCTGTCTCAGATATTTGCAGTGACTGATTCAACAAGACACATGGTTTTGTGTGATATAATATGCCTTTAAAATGATTTTGACGTCTTTAATTTTTGTCAAAGAAACTCTTCTCTTCTTAAAATGAACACAAATATAAATGTAATAATAATGGGGAGTGATTATGTTTTTCAATTGACAGCATTTT
>JARPMJ010009441.1:0-27029 GCA_033366665.1 Phoxinus dragarum
TCAGTCGACGGACAGCGAGTGGGTCTGACTCTGTGTACAGGGAAATTGCGATGCTGCAGATGTGCTGTTCCTGGCTGTGGACAAACAACATCTTTGAATACGCTGCGAAAGATCCAGTCGTCAGGGAAAAATGGATGCACTTTATTTTTTGCGGACGTCCCAGTCACGGCAGTGTTAGTTTAAGCGTTTGTTCTGTACATTTGAAGAATGACTGTTTTGAGAACAAATCCCAAAATGATGCTGGCTTTGCCAGAAAACTGTTGCTCAAAGATAAGTCCGTGCCGACTATTCTGGGCTCAACAACGACGACGCAAACTGTAAGTAATGTATTTAAAACTTTAAACTACTTTTTAAATACGCTGAATCCGCAAATGTTCTGGCTGGGGGCGTTAACAATTGATGCATAGGCACTGACGTTAGCCAATCATAACAGTGGGGCGTTAACACTGAACTCTTAAAGGGGAAACACCCCCAAAACAGACTGTTTGAATCAGAGGATGAGAAACAGGGTGGGAAAAGGTCATAAATCACTACATTTTAAAAGTTTTTTGTAAAAAAAACTATAGTAATACTATAATTGCACCTAAGGGAACATAATAATAAAAAAAAAAAAACCCATGTCATGACCCCTTTAAATTATATTCTACCTTCTTTGACCATACTCATTACATACTGCACTTATGCCGACATCTCTTTCAGCAGTTATGACGGCCTGCACAACAGCTCAATGAATGCATACATGCAATGACAGCTTGTACATACTAACCCAATTAAATTAACATTTGACTGTATTTGCCATGTATATTTATAGTGGTGTGTTGACATATTCTTAGTGATCATACCTCCTTGTACACAATGTAATTCTGCTATGTTCCTGGTATTCTCTTATCCCACCTACTAACATCTATTTTCCCATTTCTCTTATTTTATTACTGCACTGTCACAGAGAGAGATACCAAAAAAAATTCCTCATTCATTTTATAATGAGCTCAAGGCTCTGTGCTGGGGCCTAAATTATTTACTTTATATATTAATCTCTGTGATGAATCAAAGATTTTACATTTTGTTCTTTTTGCAGACGATACTTATTTTTTGTATCGGGGAAGAACTTAAAAATATTAATGAAAACCATTGAACAAGAATTAGTCCTACTTCAGAAATGGTTTAATAAAAATAAACTGTCGTTAAACTTAAGTAAAACTAAATTTATGTTGTTTACAAATCAACAATGCCCTGATAATGTTCGTTTGACTTTAAATGGAATAACTATTGAGAGAGTGTCAGAAATTAGGTTTTTAGGAGTACTCCTTGATGAAAAATTTAAATGGAAGTCACACATAGCTTATGTAAGAAATAAGATTTGTAAAAACATTGCAATTTTGAGTAAAGTAAAGTTTATGTTAAATTATAAGGCAATGAGAATCCTATATTGTTCCTTTATTTTGCCATACTTGATGTATTGTTTGGAGATATGGGGTAATTCTTATTTCACTAATTTAATGCCCTTATTTATTTAGCAAAAAAGGGCTATAAGAATAATTAATGGAGTTGCTCAAAGAGAAGTATACAGGACTGTTTCTGAGGTCAGGACTACTCAAATTAAAGGACTTGGTTGCTTTGCAAACTTTATTAGTTGTTCATAAAGCAAAACACTGCCTGTTACCGCATGGACTGCAAACCCTTTTTACTGTAAATAGTGAGACAAGCAGAAGGAATAATGACTTTAAACAACCTTTTGCTGGAAATACCCTCAAACAAATGTGTGTTTCAGTTTCTGGTGTGAAAATTTTTAATTTTTTATAAAATGATCTAAAATGTTGTTCAAATATTCTTCAATTTAAATATAAGTATAAACAGAAGATACTTAACTTGTACAGAGATGAATGTGAAAATTGTTAAAACTATAACAACAATGATGGTCTCATGGTTGTTTTCGTTGCCAGAGTTGTCATCATTGTTGTTCTTGTTTGTTTTGTAAGCAGAATTAATAATAAAAATAATAAAAATAATAATTGTTAAAATTGAAAATAGATTACATCTGGTCTGGGCTTTGTTACTTATTGTCATGTCGGTGAGGCCATCTAATTTGTCATTTTTTAAAGGGGTCATGACATGAGAAACCAAATTTGCCTTGATCTTTTGGTATATAAAAGGTCTTTGTACCATTAAAACGTCCTGCAAGTTTCATAGCTTAAGACTTCCTCCCCATTATAAACGAATCATTTACTTAATCAAGCTCTAAATACAGCTCGTTCTGGATCCATGGTAAGAAGTGACGTCACGGTACGAAGTGACGTACCAGCGTTTGCATATGACCCGCCTCCAGCGCAAGGCAACTACGCTTTAAGCGCAAGGCAACTACGCTCATTTCGTATCGTTGTCGCGCCCGCGCGCTGCGCGCCTCACAAGTGTTCAGTCGACGGACAGCGAGTGGGTCTGACTCTGTGTACAGGGAAATTACGATGCCGCAGATGTGCTGTTCCTGGCTGTGGACAAACAACATCTTTGAATACGCTGCGAAAGATCCAGTCGTCAGGGAAAAATGGATGCACTTTATTTTTTGCGGACGTCTCAGTCACGGCAGTGTTAGTTAAAGCGTTTGTTCTATACATTTAAAGGATGACTGTTTTGAGAACAAATCCCAAAATGATGCTGGCTTTACCAGAAAACTGTTGCTCAAAGATAAGTCCGTGCCGACTATTCTGGGCTCAACAACGACGATGCAAACTGTAAGTAATGTATTTAAAACTTTAAACTACTTTTTAAATACGCTGAATCCGCAAATGTTCTGGCTGGGGGCGTTAATAATTGATGCATAGGCACTGACGTTAGCCAATCATAACAGTGGGCGTTAACCACTGAACTCTTAAAGGGGAAACACCCCCAAAACAGACTGTTTGAATCAGAGGATGAGAAACAGGGTGGGAAAAGGTCATAAATCACTACATTTTAAAAGTTTTTTGTAAAAAAAAACTATCGTAATACTATAATTGCACCTAAGGGAACATAATAATAAAATAAAAAAACCCATGTCATGACCCCTTTAAAATATAAGAATGGGTTAGGAGTTTATAAGATTTTTTTTTTTCTTCATCCTTCTCCTGTTCTTCTTGTCATGGAATGTATTTTTGTTGTGTCTGTTGGATTGTTGTTGTGGTATTTTGTGTTGCATTACCATGAAAAAAGAATACATAAATAAATGAAATGAAATAATAGATTATTGACATTGAAATGTAAAAAGTTTAATTAATAGTTCAGCATGCCTGGTTTAGCATTATTGCTAAAATATCATGTGCACGGATTTAACCAAACCAAGTGCTGTCTTCTCATTTATAGTTGTGCACACATGGGCATAATCTCTGGGATTGGCACAGCCAGCCAGTCCTGAAGTATGGAATGCAAGGAGGGGACTTCATGTTGTCTACAAACATACTGCTTCCTGGCAATTACTTCTCGAACGTTGCCCTCCTTTTCCGCTTTATGAATATGGGAATGGTGGCACGCTCAACATTCTACGCAGTTCAGGACACGTACTGTGTGGATGCTGTAAAGCAGTTTTGGGAGCACAACAGGGGTTTGGTCATTGATCGCTTGCAAACAAAGGACAGCGTTGTTGCTCTGGGTAAGTAGAGAACTGCATATTGCATACTCCCTTGCACCAAGCATGATAGATAATGCACATGGTCTTATCACATACAACATTAAATCATTTTCTCTATTTCAGCTGATGGAAGGATGGACTCCCCAGGTTAGTCATTGAATTTCTCTATACTGTGTGTTCAGTAAACAGGTTAATCACTTGTATAATTTATATGTATGATGGCATATTTTTTCTATAGGTCACTCCGCCCAATATTGCACCTACTGTACACAACTATGGAGCATGACTCCAAGGACATAATCAGTGTAGTTACAGTTGACAAACGACAAACCAACCTGAACAGTGTGGTCATGGAGAAGCACGCCTTTATACAGACATTTGACCGGCTTCTTGGGGAACTAAACATCACAGAGATTGTCACAGATGCACATATTCAGATTTTATCACTGATGCGTGAGTATAGATTGAATACTTTTCTTTTCAGTTTATACAATTTACCATGACTGCTGCATTGAACGTGTAGTCCAATTGAGAATTTTAGAAAACTGAAGAGATTAGAATGAAAAAGGAAGATGGGCTTAAAAAAAAAAAAAAAAAAAGGAAGACGTATATGGTAAACTAGCATATGGAACCATAGCATGGAATGATGATGATGTATGTATGTATTGTAAATATGTATTGTTCACCGTTACTGTTGTTTATTGTTTGTATGTATTGTTTATTGTAAGTATGTACGGTTTATTTTCTGTACTATAAATTGGCCTATGTATTGTTCATTGTTCGTACTGTATTGTCTGTGTTTTTGTTCTTTGATTTACGTTGGCAAAAAATAAAAGAAATTGAAAAAGAAATGCTTAATATTTTCTTTAAGGTTATGTTACTGTATTAAAAACTAAGGGTGTATTCACACCAGGAAAGTCCAATAGGTCACTTGCTTTGGTCCAGACCAAATCATTTTGTTGTCGTTGTTGTTGTTGTTTGGTACGGTTCACTTTCACACTGCTCTTTTTGCAAGTGAACCAAAATTTGTAAACAAAACCACACGTGTGCTAAGGTCGTCCATTCATTGGACAAGGATTCTCAAGTAGGGAAATTAGGAAGTGCAAAAAAAAAGCTATTGTATATACTGCTAACAAGTGCTGTCAACGTTAACGCTTGCGAGGTTAGACCAGTTTAACGTAAATTAACGCAGCATCCCCCGCCCCCCGCCACACACACCCACCCACCATCCTTGTATTGTAACTATCGTTACATTATATGAACTCGCTCGTATTCATGCAAATGCTTTTAAAGCATTTATGTGCGATTAGACTAAAGAGAACGCTCTATATGTGAATGTCCTGATGCGCACACACTCATTCATTCATTCGGGGTGGTGATGGCGCAATGGATAAGACACATGCCTTTGGTGTGAGAGACCCGGGTTCGAATCCACTGTGAGACACCAATGTGTCCCTGAGCAAGACACTTAACCCCTAGTTGCTCCAGAGGCGTGCGACCTCTGACATATATAGCAATTGTAAGTCGCTTTGGATAAAAGCGTCAGCTAAATGAATAAATGTAAATGTAAATTCCATTCCAATGATGCACTCACGACGCGCAGAAAGACGCGCAACAGTATCATGTGGCCAGACAGCGTGCCGGAATGAAATTCTCTTTCGCACTTGAACGAACAATAACACAAACCATTATGCCAAAATGTAGTAAATCAACAACAGATCACTTTCCCATAACGCAACTCCGACTACGGAGGCCTGTTAACTCAAAGGCGCAGAGCTTTCTTGCAATTGGGTCGGTTCATGTTCACATCGTAAACGAACCGTACCAGAGTTCGTTTGGAACCGTACCGAGACCACCTCTTCAGCTGGGTCTCGGTTCGATTGTTTGGTCCGCACCCGAGTTTGATTGCTGTATTCACACCTACCCAAAAGGTCCGCACCAAGGGGGGAAACAAACTAGAGTTCGATTCAATCGAACCAAACAAGGCAGGTGTGAATACACCATTGCGGACCTTTTGGGCAGGTGTGAATACAGCAATCGAACTCGGGTGTGGACCAAACAATCGAACCGAGACCCAGCTGAAGAGGTGGTCTCGGTAGGGTTCCAAACGAACTCTGGTACGGTTAGTTTACGATGTGAACATGAACCGACCTAATTGCAAGAAAGCACTGCACCTTTGAGTTAACAGGCTTCCGTAGTCGGAGTTGCGTTATGGGAAAGTGATCTGTTGTTGATTTACTACATTTGATAAAATGAGTCGTGGTTTGACCTGGAGCGTCGAAGAGACGAGCTGCCTTATTAACATTTGGGCAGAAGCCCATGTAGAACAGCTGCTGGAGAGGACACATAAAAATACTGATGTGTTCAACATGTTTACTGAACGGATGAAGAAGAGGGGATATGAGCAGTCTCCCGCACAGTGCCACGTTAAAGTAAAAAAACTTCGGCAACATTACATGAAAGTGCGCGATGCTCTAAACAATAGTGGAAATTCAGGAGAAGAGAAAGAAAAATGTCAATGGTACGACGAACTGGACAAAATCCCTAGGAACGCGACCAACAGTTTGTCCCGTTGACATTGTCGAGTCATATAGCCCTACAGACAAGACCTCATCAAGCCAAATGACTCAACCATCTTCTAGCAGCTACTCTGGAGAAACCGAGCTTGATGTAAATGGTGAGTGAATGCTGCACACACACATGCAATCAACGACACGATTTATGATTTTGGTCGACAAGTGACAATTATTCATTACATTCATATGACTTGCCATTTCCCTGCCTGAGAGGGATGGGTAAAATGCAGAGGATGAATGGCGTTAACAAAGTTTTAATTATTAGTAATATTATCTGTTAACTGTCACTGTTCCATAGGTGGGCAAACTGTCAGAATAATATATATATATATATATTTTAAAATTATATTATTTTATTATTAAGTCTTTACGTTCATTTAATTATTTGACTGCTCTAATGCTCTTATGAGGATACTTAACACAACAGACATTTTGGCATAATGGTTTGTGTTATTGTTCGTTCAAGTGCGAAAGAGAATTCCATTCCAGCGCGCTGTCTGGCCACACGATACTGTTGCGCATCTGTCACGATCCACACTCAGAAAACACAAAAGATCCAATAATGCAGTAAGTTTTAATGGGGAAATCCGTACTCACAAAACAGCCCAGGCAGGGGTCAATATCCATATAAGCAATCCAAACACAAGTAACAATGAATAGAAAGAAACAGACTTCAGACGTGGTGTGATAAAAAGACAAGGGCTCCGTAACAAACACTAAAACAGACAGGGTATAAATACACACAGAACTAACAAGGTGATGGGAAACAGCTGAGTGCAATAATCAGATAAGTGACAGAACAGAATGCTGGGTAATGTAGTCTAATGTGAATGACACCGTGAGAACGAGGACCTCTAGTCATAACCCAGGGAAACACAACCAGACACTGTGACAGAACCTCCCCTCTACGGAGCGGCTACCAGACGCTCCATGACAGAAAACAAGACAACACAAGAGTCCAAGAGGAAGGTGGAATGTGGAAGAACCGAGGGAGGGATGGGAGGGCCAGGACCATGCAGGGAAACAGGAACACGAGGTGACGACTTAACAGTAGGCCAGGGCGAAGCAGACGACCCCTCGGGCAGCCAGGGTGTAGAAGACCCCTTGGGAGGCCACGGCGGTGAAGACCCCTCGGGTGGCCACGGTGGTGAAGACCCCTCGGGCGGCCACGGTGGTGAAGACCCTTCGGGCAACCACGGCGGAGACGACCAGGGCGAAGACGACCACTCGGGTGGCCACGGCGGAGACCTTCCCTCAGGTGGCCAGGGCGGATCCGGCTGTGCAGGCGGCCGGGACGGGGCAGGTCCTTCGGGCGGCCATGGTGGAGATGACCAGGGCGAAGACGACCACTCGGGCGACCACGGCACAGGAACAGAACTCGGCTCAGGAACAGCAACAGACACCAGCTCAGGAACAGACACCGGCGGGGCCGGCAGGGCGAGCAGCTTGGGCGGAACTGGCAGATCAGGTTGCTCGGGGATGGCCTCCGGAACGTGAACGGTCTCTGGATCAGTATACGTGACATGAACCGTCTCTGGACCGGCAGACGTGACGTTCTTCCTCCTCCTCGCCCACGATGGCACGGAGGTACCGCAGCCTCGTCGACCACCACTGAAGCCATGACAGAAAGCATGGACAGCTCTGGGACACCTGAGTCAGCGACCATCGAAGTTGGGTCCTCCTGGACCACCGGATTAAGGGCGGCGCTGGCATGGCGAGGCTCCAATACATCCCACTGGCTCCGATGAATTAAATAGCTGGTAAACCCCCCAAAATCCAGTATCTCCAGCCCCTTCATCTCCCACCCAGGCAATGGATCATCGAGACAGACATTAAAAAAGTTTTTCAACGTTGCCTCATTATAGTCCAAACCTCTAGAGAGAGTCCAAAACTTCTGAGCCAGACAATCCACCGTCTGGCCCTGCTGTCGCAGGGTCCATTCAATTTTGGTCTCTTCCCCTCCTCTCCTTCCCCGTTCTGGGGGAAAGGATACGAACCCCCATACCGCTGGATCCTTGCATGGACGGAGTCCTTCTGTCACGATCCACACTCAGAAAACACAAAAGATCCAATAATGCAGTAAGTTTTAATGGGGAAATCCGTACACTCACAAAACAGTCCAGGCAGGGGTCAATATCCATATAAGCAATCCAAACAGAAGTAAACAATGAATAGAAAGAAACAGACTTCAGACGTGGTGTGATAAAAGACAAGGACTCCGTAACAAACACTAAAACAGACAGGGTATAAAAACACACAGAACTAACAAGGTGACGGGAAACAGCTGAGTGCAATAATCAGATAAGTGACAGAACAGAATGCTGGGAAATGTAGTCTAATGTGAATGACACCGTGAGAACGAGGACCTCTAGTGATAACCCAGGGAAACACAACCAGACACTGTGACAGCGTCTTTCTGCGCGTCGTGTGTGCATCATTGGAATTGAATGAATGAATGAGTGTGTGCGCATCAGGACATTCACATACAGAGCGTTCTCTTTAGTCTAATCGCGCATAAATGCTTTAAAAGCATTTGCATGAATACAAGCGAGTTCATATAATGTAACGATAGTTACAATACAAGGATGGTGAGTGTGGGGAGGGTGCTGCGTTAATTTACGTTAAACTGGTCAAACTTAATCGCAAGCATTAACGTTGACAGCACTTGTTAGCAGTATATACAATAAGAATCTCATTATTTGAATGTGTGAACATAGCCCCTCTCTATGAATTAAAACTTTATACCTTATCCGTCTTCTGCGCAGTGCCACTGTCAGCATCCCATGGTAGGCGCACATGAGAGCATGTTCTCTCCACCAGAACCGTCTTGCAGCACATCGTCGTCTTCTCAAAATCCGAATTATAACATCATATAGATGACATTGTGTCATATGATACTCATTAGTTTCTTCATATTGCGTTAGTAGAGAATAACACAAAAACAGTAAAAGAACAAATATTGCAGTACGAAATATCTCCATGCTGAGCCTTTTTTCTCCAGTCTTTTTTTTTGCACTTCCTGATTTCCCTACTTGAGAATCCTTGTCCAATGAATGGACGACCTTAGCACACATGTGGTTTTGTTTACAAATTTTGGTTCACTTGCAAAAAGAGCAGTGTGAAAGCGAACCGAACCAAAAAAAATAAAAAAATATTTATTTGGTCCAGACCAAAGCAAGTGAACTATCGGACTTTCCTGGTGTGAATACACCCTAAGATAAAGGAATCAAATCTCCAGTGGTTTAAAGTGATATGATGAATTGAACTTATACTGTTATTCCACATTAAAGGATAATTCCGGTATTTAACACCTTGAGTCTATATTGTAGTTTGTTTTGGATGAACAAGAGTGGTGGACAACATTTTTTTGACAATGGTTCCTCTCTCGAGTTTTTGACTATAAAAGAATTGGCCATGGACCCATTTAACATTGGAGTCAATGGGCATGTCCGAAAATGTCATTAAAACAGCCAATAATGTTCGTTTACAAAACTGTGCAACTCACCGAATGATTAGTGATGTTAGTTGATGTTCCAGAAACAAAAGTGTTGCGAAATACAGTTTCTGTCGTGTTTTATTCGTCATTTTGTAAAATCCCATTGAATTCTGTTGAAGGACTGAGTGCTCGTTAATATAAATGCGCTACCGGAAACGGAAAGGGGGCTGTTTACATTTGGTCGATGTAGTCTTTTGCTCGCTTCCGTTTCTCATAAGGCTAGCGAGCAGAGCAACTGTGCTCCGGGAGAGTAAGCCAAATAAACAAACAAAACCTTCATTAATTGTTACTTGTAATATGAAGTTGAACTCGACTGTGACCGTGAGTGTCCCGCGAGACATAAACATCGGTTATCGCCATCAAGTGGTCGGGAGTGTGCTAACGCTTCAGATTCAAATATTGAGCGGAAGTTACACAGTTGTGAAGTGTCTGAAAAAATAGTTCCAATATAGCAAAATAAACGGATTGGAATCATATATTGCGACGATATATTGTTTATAATCATCAACGAACACTAACCACTCGGTGAGTTTAACAGTTTTGTAAACGAACATTATTGGCTGTTTTAATGACATTTTCGGACATGCCCATTGACTCCAATGTTAAATGGGTCCATGGCCAATTCTATTATAGTCAAAAACTCGAGAGAGGAACCATTGTCAAAAAAATGTTGTCCACCACTCTTGTTCATCCAAAACAAACTACAATATAGACTCAAGGTGTTAAATACCGGAATTATCCTTTAACTGGACATATACTGTTCTTCCACATTCCAGAAATGTAAATTACTCAAGATTTTTTAGTATCAATCTTAAAAATAAACAGTTAATCTTATTAGAATTGGGAAGTCAAAAAAAAAAAAAAAAAAAAGATTATTAAAAATAAAAAAATATGGACTTATATGGTTCTTCATCTCAAGCCCTCAAATGTGGAATATTAAAAATTGGGTACATTTAGCAATATATCGGGTGAATTAAGTGTATGATGTATATTACAAAGCTATATTAACGACAGTCATGCTCAGAATTATTCATTGGCACCCATGGTAACAATGATTAAATATGGCTGGGAAAATAAATCGGCATGGTTTATCCTTTTGAGCTTTCATTATTATTATTATTTAGCAAAAATCTAATCTTTCATTGAAGTGAAAGATTAAAAAGTAGGGGTAAAGTTTCATATTATGAAATAAACGGTTTTCTCAAACACATTGGCCACAATTATTGGCACCCTTAGAATTTTTTTTGAGTAAAATATCTCTGAAGTATATTCCCATTCATATATTTTTATTAGCGCACCAGTGACTAGGCACATGAAATTGTCTAGCTTTGACTTCTTGTTTCACAGGATATGAATATGAGGAAACACAAAGGCCAAATTCCCTTAATGTTAATTAATATGAGTTCATGTTCAAGTAACTTAATTCAGGCATTAGTACAATATTATTCATGAACTGTTATTGGCCTAAAAAGTATTGATCAAAAATTAGGCAAAGTATAAAGAACTAAACAATGAAAATAAAAGGCATGTTCAAGCTTTGTAGGAGTGTCACCTGATCAGATACATATCTGATATGGGCCCAATTTAAAAGGTCATGTGAACCGCCTCACCAAATATATTTGAGGGGAAAATCAGATTTGGCCCACATTCATCTGCGGTGTAAACGTAGTCCTTCATTTTACACAGACACGTTTTTTTCTAGTGCCATTTTAAACTGCAGAGCCATTTAAAACTCTTTCCACACAAGGAACACAAATAGGGTCTCAAATCTGTGTGACTTTTTAGGTGTATCTGAAAGTGTAATGGCAAAATAATTTTTTTAATTAAATTGCCTTCCTCCAGAGTGAATGAGTAAGTGAATATTTGATATTGCTCCTTTTTCTAAACCTCGTTACTGCGATTTTTTTCCAGAATGACTTTGTAAATGATGTTTCAAGTCTCTTTGATATATGAAACTCTTTCCACAATGAATACATGTAAAAGGCTTCTCTCCAGTGTGAAGTCTCATGTGAGTCTTGAGGTTTCCTTTAAGTGTGAAACTCTTTCCACAGTGATGACACATGAGAGGCTTCTGTCCAATGTGAATTATTACGTGCTTCTTAAGCTGTTTCCTGTCCGTGAAATTTTGTCCACACTGATGACAAATAAAACGGTTAACTCTTAAGTGAATCCTCACGTGCTTATTAAGGGTTACTTTTTGTCTGAAACTCTTTCCACACTGATCACATGTGTAAGGCTTCTCTCCAGTGTGAATTCTCATGTGATACTTAAGATATCCTTTTTGTGAGAAGATCTTCTCACACAGTTGGCAGGTGTAAGACTTCTCTCCAGTGTGAATTCTCATGTGGGAATCAAATGATTTTTTACATGTAAAAATCATTCCACACTGAGGGCATGTAAAATAGTTATCTCTTGAGTGAATTCTCATGTGGGAATTAAGGGTTACTTTACGTGTAAAACTCTTTCCACACTGATCACATGTGAAAGGCTTCTCTCCTGTATGAATGTTCATGTGACACCTAAAGCTTGGTTCTGCTATGAAACTATTTCCACACAGTTTGCAGGTGTAAGGCTTCTCTCCGGTGTGAGTTTTTATGTGGTATTTAAGGGCTCCATTTTGAGTGAAACTCTTTCCACAATGTTGGCAGGTGAAAGGCTTCTCTCCAGTGTGTATTCTCATGTGAACTTTAAGGCTTCCATTTTCAGCAAAACTTTTTCCACACTGTTGGCAGGTGTAAGGCTTTTCTCCATTGTGAACTCTCATGTGGACTTTAAGGTTTTCATGGTGACTGAAACTCTTTCCACACTGAAAGCAGGTGAAAAAACTTCTAGTTCCTTTCCTTCTAACATTTTTTGGAGAGGAAGTATTTTCAGTCCGTGAGCCACTAAGATATTTTTCTCCAGTTATCAAATCATGATCTTTAATTTCATTCAGTACTTCACTCTCCTCTTTCAGTGTCATCAGATCTACGGCAGAAAAAGATAAATACAAGTTAAGTCATGTTTAATGGCACAAAGCCAAAGACATCATTTAGACATATAAGCAAAGAATGCAAATAGAAGTGCTGCTTCAGGGTGTAAAATCTCGGTGCTCTTTGGATGGGATACAGAATCTAGTTAATTGAATTAGGAACTCCAAGGCACTCGAAATGTGTGAAAAAAAGTTAAAAAGCCTTTATTTGATGAATGGCTCTAAACATTAAAGGGCACCTATTATGGAATTTTGAAATTTACCTTTCATGTAGTGTGTAACATAGATCTAAGTGAACAAAAACATCCTGCAAAGTTTGAAATTAAAATGAAAGTTTGAAATGAAAGTGCACCGTATATAAAGTTATTGTCTTTCAAAAGTGAGAGTCGACTCTGAGTCATTTTTATGAATCGTTAGAAGACCGAAGCTTTTTCTCTGACTAGATGACGTCAACTTGTCAAGTTATTTGAATACGATACGCCCACTTATTGCGCTCCAAGGCCAGGGAAAATATCAGGGCGACGAGACGCTGTGTTCTGAAGTGCAACTCAAAAGCAAACTTTTTTCATCTGCCCAAGGAGGAGCATTTGAAGACTAAGTGGCTACAATTCATATATACAACTATACCACAGAAGTGTAGTCCGAGCCTTGTGCTTTGCTCGCGCCATTTTCAAGACGATTGCTTTACCAACTTAAATGCAATCAAACTTGGATTCGCGAGCCGGCTGATATTGAAGGAAGGTTCAGTTCCAAGTGTATTTATTTGCATCAGCTTCCTCCTCCGTATCACAACCTGTAAGTGTTATTAATAATTTTTTGCTTTTATATTTTATGTAGCATGCTTAATAATTATTTTGTTTGTTGTGTAAGCACCGTTTAGCTTCTAGGTCTTCAATGACAAAGATAGCCTATGTGAAGTGTTTGTCGTTGTTTTCGGAGGTGTCTGAAAGAATAGAGTAATACCTCGTAGTAACGTAACTACATTTTATTTTTTTTTATTTTTGTAAAAACGTTATGTTTATGCATCGGGCTAACGCAAACAAAGACTGATTGTGCTTTTACAATATGAACTCTATTATGGCTATGCTCTCTAACATAACATTACATGCTTTATCTTATTTTTAGTTTTTTACTACAAACTACAAAGCAGTGGACTATAATAATTATTATAACACAATTTAATTGATAAAAGCATCATTGTACTCCGTGTTAAACAATAAGTATTATCTATGTAAACACTGCTGGGTCATCTGACCAATCAACGCAGATTAGCGTCGCGCAAAGGAGGGGTTTGAAAAATGAGTCGTTGAACGATTCATTTGGGAGTCGGTGAGCAAATCAGGTAAAAATAAATGCATATTATACGACAACAAAAGTGTTTTTTGTCATTGCATGCATGTAAAACTGTTGTTGGGGACTCCCTAAACAACATTAGGAACATTTTAAATGTCATAATAGGTGCCCTTTAAAAATGGTGACAGATCCACCTACGCGTTGCGGCTACATGCCTTCGTCAGGGTGTGTAACAAACAGCATCTCAGGTTTGTTTTTAACAACAGTTAATTCATCAAATTAAAAACACCTGGTCACTCGGTGTAAAGAGACAAACATTTAATGCATCGAAACCAACAAAATGTATGCTAGATCCCCAAAGGCAGTAACGTGCGGTGAAATCTTGTCATGGGTAGGCTGTGACCTATCAATGTGGCATATATGTTCATATATTCATTCAGTTTATGTAGCAACCCAAGTTCATATCAGGCATCATCACATCGCTGCCTGCATACAGCAAAGTCATATGTGAGGCTAATGCACAATCAAATCTAATAATCAAATTAATGGACATCTATTTTATGACTTATACAACAAACGTTTTGTACGGGACACAGTAAGAGGGAGGCGACGCGGTGTCAGCGAACCGACAAGCAGCCTAGTCACTCCTTCAAAATGCGCGAACGCGCACAGACTGCCACACACACACTATTGGTCTGGTGACGGCGCAGCAGGATTTGAATAGGTTACAGTCAGAAAAGTAAAAAAAGTAATAAATATCCATAATATCCAACGGTTCACAGCCGTCGAACTAGGTTGACAAGCCAACGCTAGGTGCCGCTAGAAGTATCGGGAAGCGCGGATTGAGTGAGAGCGAGTGGATCACGTGACATGAAGCAAGCTCGGTCTCTGCCTCAATGTTGATAATTCAAGACAGCATGAGAACTGACTGCGCATGCGCAAATCTACGTAAACCATGTTCTATGGACCAAAGAGGCACTGCTAACCTCTGCCTCAATGGCCATGGCCTTGAATTTCCTGCATGAAACAATGGTTTTTAGGAGCAAACAATGGCAAAATAAGTATATTATAATGTGTATTCCTGAAATTTTTTGTTACAAAAATGTATATTTGGAATAAAATAAATGCACTTGGAATTAATAAATGTAATGTCAACATTTCCTTTGGTGAGGCACTGCCTACCCTGCCTACCCTAACTGCACATCCCTGCGGTAATGCATCTAGTTAACAGAACACCAAATACATTTTCTCATTCAATTGCCTGCTGGTGCTCTGGAAGCTTGTTTAAGCCACTGAATAAAAAAATAGAGAAGGTAATTGCGAATTTTTATCTCACACTTCTGTCAGAATTGACAAATTCACCCATTGTTCATCTTTATTATCTGTCTAACAGTCCTGTCTAATACGTTATACGTTATCTAACTGTTATACGTAGACAGTAATGAAAAGTTATTAGCGTATACCATGCGGTTGATGTCCAGTGTTGCTAGCTGAGCAGAAATACATGTTCATGTTTAGCTTGATCCCCTCAAAGTTGTGTTGGATTTTCTCCTCAGCGTAAAGGTTAAAGGTCCCATGACATGGGGTTATTTTATTATTTTATAATGTTTCCTGGGGTGCCCTTATAATGTTAGTCAGTTTTTTAGATAAAAAATAGTCATAATTTATAAATAAAAGACATTTTTCCTAGCCTGATTTTAGCCTCTGATTTGAACGCTCTGTTTGAAGGGGCGTGTCTGTGTGAGATTCAGTGTAACCAGCCACTGCTGTGATTGGCTGACATGCTTGCATATGAAATAGCTACGTATTACACGTGAAACTCTCTCGAATACTTTTACTACAGCTATTATACGTTTTTACTATTACAGCTATCGAGATTAACGAATCGTCAGAAGTTTTTAAAGTATTTAGATATATTCCCATCACATAAAATGTTATGTATGTTATGATATTTTAGTCACTGGCTTGACTTACTGATGCATAAACTGTATTGAACGATTTTGAGAGAAAGATTACCTGTCTGAACTTGAACAATTACACATCAGAAAGTGTTGTTTGGTAACGTTAGCTCGATCGATTTATTTTCAGACGTTCATCGAGGCCAGCTCTGTATTGACCCAAGTTGAGGAAACAGTCGTCTGTGAAATGTTTGGACCATACAAAACTTGAAGTTGTGTCGGTGCATTTCCAGAGAAAATAAAATGAACCCATTGTTTCTTCAGAGGCTCGAATGAAGGAACTAAAAAATACTTTTGTGTTCATTTGTACATCCAAACACTGAGCAACTGCCATGCTTTGCTCGTTTGCAAGCCATGATGTCTCTCGAGGAAAAAACAATATTGCGCTCACGTAGCTCTTTCTCATGGGCGGGCCAAATCGGGCGGGCAAAGCAGAGAAAGGGGAGGTAACCTTTCCCCTGTATGACGTCATACGGGGGAGATTCAAGATCAGCCCGTCTGAGATTTCATTTTCTCAAAGGCAGAGAAAGATAGCCAAAGCTGGGGGACCATATACAGGCTAGGGGAACTCATATTAATGTTAAAAATGAAAAAAAAGAGAGGAAAATTTCATGTCATGGGACCTTTAAGAGGTCCATCTATCACTGTTTTCCATGTTCGTAGAGTTCGTTTCTGGAGTAAATATACAGCACAGGCTATAATCTGTGTGTTTACATAGCTTTTTTAAAAAATGGCGGGTGTTTCGCGTTCGTTCGGCCAATCAGCAAACACTAACGTAGGGATAGTTCCTATAGTGCTGGTTTAGACCCGATTCTGAAGCAGGAGATAAACTAGTTCCTTCAAAAGGAGTTCCTATAACTAAAATTGTTCCTAGTTCCTGTGGTGCGAACACGCCAAAATCCGGGGTACTTCCGCCAAAAGTTCTAGGAACTATGAAAAGGTTCCTCCGGTGTGAAAGCCCCTAGTGTTTTCTGGATATTAATATCCGCTGCAGAGCTAATAGTTACGGCCCGTTCAAGTGAACGCTGGATTACTCATTTGTTTGGCTGTAAAATAAACGATTCCTTTAAAATTCCTTATAAATTAATTAATAATTCCTTTTGAGCTAAATTGACCCATTTTCCTTACAATAACCAATCACATTACAGCCTTGACGTCATTAAATTTCGTTCTGAGTTGTGCAACAATCATTGTTTGCAGATTACATCGAAATAAATGAAAAGTGCTGTAAACTAAATACCCGTCACACAATTTTTTCAGTGTAAACTAAAAATAGATTTATATTTATTTATTGATGATTTAATGCCATTTCATATATTTTTTGAATAAATACATTGTGCAATATCGTTTAAAAAAAAAGGACATTCTATTAAAATATGTTTTACACAAATGAAATTCTTAAACAAATCACAAACCGGTTTCTCTTCCCCTTTCAATAAATATGAACGAGCGAGTCTTGAATGTCCAATTCGGTATCTCGTATATACAACCTGGTCATTATCTATTTTCAAAAAAATAACAATTAACTCCTTGATTTAGTACTGGATTAAACTCATATAGATTGTTATTTACACATTCGTTTTATTCCATTTGCCATTTATTGTAAATTTACAGATTTAATATGGATTTAAGATTAATTCCTGGTATTTTACATTCTGTCATTTCCACCCGAAGTGCTTCCTTTGCTGCTTTATCTGCTTGTTCATTGCCAGCCAATCCAATATGGGCTTGTCTCCAACAACAACAAAAAAAATTTAAATCTTGTTTCTTTAAAGAGTCCACTTTTCCTATTATGCAGATAATTATAGGATGTTCAGTTTTCAAAGACTCAAGTGCTTGTAGGCAAGATTTGAATCTGTGCAATTTAAAAAAATTACATTGTTGTACCTTTAGTATTTGTTATAGAACTAGAAGTAATGCACAAGCTTCAGCTGCGAAAACTGAACTTTGTCCAGAGATACACTTGCCAAAACGCTTTGGACCAATCACTGCAGCAGACACATAACTGTCTGACTTTGATCCATCTCTGTAAACTGGTACATGAGATGGTAAGCTGCATCTTATATCCAGAAAATCCTCCTGATAAACATTTATCTTTTATTATCGATTTATATTTTTTTAATATACTGAGCCAGGTTCATGTTGATGGTTGTTTTAATATTCCAGGGAGGTATAGGGCACAGATGCATCAATGTTAGGATAACCAGATTAATGCCCATATTCTCCAGGTGAGATTTTTATGCGAATTTCAAAAGGGCTGATGTACTTGGGTCTGGCATCATACAGATATGAATGTTGAGGATAAAAAAAAAGGTGGGTTACTTTCATTAGCTTTTAGTTTAAAGGATTAGTTCACCTCAAAATGAAAATTTACTCACCCCGATGTCATCCAAGATATCCATGTCTTTCTTTCTTCAGTCGAAAAGAAATTAAGGTTTTTGAGGAAAACATTCCAGGATTTTTCTTCAATTGCAACCAAATATTCCAATGTTCAAAGAAGGATAACATTTCCGTCTCAATGTAGCTTCAAAGTCTCTACACGATCACAGTCGAGAAATAAGGGTCTTATCTAGCGAAACGATTGGTCATTTTCAAAAAAAAAAAAATCTATATATATACTTTTTAACCACAAATGCCCGTCTTGTACCATCTCTGATATGCCACGTGTAACGTCATCACGATGGAAAGGTCACGAAAAAAAAAAAGAATAATGATAATAAATAAAAACAAAGATGTTGGATGATTTTGAAGTTGGAGGAGAAAATTTGAATACATTTTTCACCCTTCCCTACCTTTTTGAACCGGAGTACACAGACAAATAACTTAGACCAATGACGTGACACGTGACCTTTCCAACGTGATTATGTAATGCCTGGCTCCGCAGCACAGACCAGCACAAGACGAACAATTGTGGTTAAAAAGTATATACATTTTACGTTTATAATATTATTATTTTTTTAGAAAATGACAGATCGTTTCGCTAGATAAGACCCTATTCCTCAGCTGGGATCGTGCAGAGCCCTTTAAAGCACTTCAAAGCCCTTTGAAACTGCATTGATTTGGACTTCAACAATTTGGTTGAGATTGAAGTCCACTGTGGGGAGAAAAATCCCGAGATGTTTTCCTCAAAAAACTTAATTTCTTTTCCACTGAAGAAAGAAAGACATGAACATCTTGGATGGCATTAGGGTGAGTAAATTATCAGGAAATTTTCATTTTGAGGTGACCTAATCCTTTAACTGCATAGTTGAGGGCCAAATTCAGCCATCTGTAAGCGATGGTTCTCTTGCTTCTTAATACAAGCTCTGATTTGGAGAGGTCCTAAATTCTCATAAGGCAAGTCTCAATCCTGTATGATGTACTGTGTCCAGTATTTTGATGTATGACTTCCTGGCAGATCCATAAACTATACTCCTCCCATAGTCCATTTTTTCCTATAAAGTCTCAAGAGAACTTCACAATCTGCCCCCCATTTAATCCTTGCTAGCAGTTTTATAATATCCATTGCTTTAAAACATCTATTTCGCAGCATTTTTATATGAGGAATAAAGGATAGTTTGTTATCAAAATTAAGTTCTAGGGATTTAGTCTCTTTTACGTCTTTTAAAGGTTCTCTTTCCAAAAAAAACAAAGAGCTCTGGATCTCAGTGCATAGACTGCAAAAGACAAAAATGCATACATACGGTTTTTGATTTAGAAAATGTAAAGCTGTTTTGTACTGACCAGTCATACATATTTATACATATTTGTATTTGTCTCTCAATTAAGTTCATATTTTTGCCTTTATAACAAATTCACATACTATCTACATATAAACTACAGAATATATTATATATAACACTTACAATACCATTCATTTTAATACAATAGTTAATAAAAATAGTTACTGAAAGTATACTTCCTTCAGGCAAGTGAAGTCCTATGCTAAAAAATACAAAACAAATAACTGATGTTGAACAAATAACATGATAGATGTTTGCCCTAATCTTGAGGCTGATGAGGGAGAGACAGCAGCAGTTGCTCCTCTGGTGATCTCCTGTCACAACAGTTACATCAGGTTACCTTCCCCCCCACATCTCTCGCTACAGAGCATGTAGCCTATGAGCAGCACTATAGTAAAATCCCAGGACATCCCTAGTCCGAACCTTCACTACTTTACATCACTCCGCATTGTCTGACGTGAATAGTCCATTAGTTCATAACGAGACAGCAGCGATTCTACAATGGGTTACATTTGACAGCTACTGAGTTAAAAAATAGAGTAAATGAAGTAGCCTAAGGTGATTGCTCCGATCAACGTAACGTGGGTGAGCGAGTTTGTACACACAACTCACACTCTGCAGCAGCGCATTGTTCACACACAGCTTCAGCCAGGCCCAGTTCTACTCTCAAACTCAAACAAGAGCACCCTCAGCTGATAATACATAATAATATATTGGCAAAACAGTTTTGGAAAACGCTCCCGTGCATTTGTGTTTACGCTCTGGAGAACGTCAAATGAATCCATTTTCAATGTGTTTTTTGCAGCGGTGAGCAATGTAGCCAATCACAGAGATGGTTGTTGATTTCTTGAACGCAATGGCTAATCAGAGGTGTTAGTCATAGTCTCACCGCTCAAAGCGCCGGGGTTTTTTATTCAGTGATGCTAAGTTATGCAGGCTCGCGAAAACTCTTATTAACAAACAAAGCAAGTAAGAGATTTATTGCATTGTTGGCAGCTTCACTGATCATAATGAAACTTTGTGAGATCGCGATGAACTGACAAAGCGACAGCGTTTTAGTGATTGTAAAGTGACCGGTCTTGGCTCGCTTACGAGGCTTCAGTCTGTATAATCTGTTATGGTTAAATCCTGGTAAGCATGAGGACAAGGTAATTCTCCATTCTTAGCGTTTTATTCAGCTTCCACCAGCAAGCCAACGTGGACAGGCATTACATTGATTACTAGCAGGTGTGTCCCTTCTCATTCTTACTCTACACCTTTTATAAGACATGACTATGGACTCCAGCGCCACCTCCTGACCAGTACATAAACACAACATTCCCCTGTTACTTAACTGTAAATCTCACCCACGAATACATTCTTTGTGCAATTCAATTCAATACAATAGTTACATCTAATTCACTTGATTTAACAATACATGGTATTCTGCAACAGTACCCATTCAACTATAATGAATTTCTCAATTAGCTCAAGGTAACCAATGTCTTTTAGTTCTACGTTACATAATCATGCAACCAACGTGGAGGACGTCTCACTCGTGATGAAGACCTTTCAGGAACCGATGGAGGGGCAATTGCAATAGGTACGTTCACAAGTTCACTTTCAGGTAACACAGTAGATGAGGAAACTGACTTGAGAGGCAAGGACACAAGTTCACCATCAATGACATTCTCCAAAGGTGCACCAGCTGAAG
The DNA here is from genome assembly GCA_033366665.1 of Phoxinus dragarum. NCBI lineage: Eukaryota > Metazoa > Chordata > Actinopteri > Cypriniformes > Leuciscidae > Phoxinus > Phoxinus dragarum. The sequence goes on from JARPMJ010009441.1 coordinate 21,311, forward strand.
AGAGACGAGACGCATGCCAAGTTTTCCCATCCGATAACTGGTAAGTGCATGAACCAAGTTGACGTGTAATTTTCAAAGGCTTTGAAAATCTAGGATGTCCTTTAGGCACATGAACTGGAATCTTTATACGCACCCAGTCTTCAGATTTGAACTCTGGAATACAAGCTCTTCGTCTGAGGTCGGTGTATGTTTTCATCTTCTTTTGAGACGATGACACTTTCTGACTCACGGCAGTATCTTTACAGATGATAGGGAAAGGAAGAACATTGAGACGAGTACGCATTTTTCTACCACAGAGTAACTCAGAAGGAGACTGTCCAGTAACAGAATGTGGAGTAGCACGGTAAGTTTGAAGAAACTCTGTTACTGTTGCTTTCCATGGTTTCCCAGAAAGAATAGCAGATTGAATAGAACCCTTCAATACTCTATGGAATCTCTCGATAGCTCCATTTGCAGCTGGATGATAGACTGACGTATGTATGTGTTGAATGTCTCTATCTTTCAGAAAAGCAGCAAACTCCAATGACTTGAATTGACATCCATTATCAGATACAATGTAATGAGGATTTCCAAATCTGCTGAAAACTGATGTCAAGAAATTGATCACATCTCTACTTGCGATTGAAGAAGTGAATGCTACTTCTGGCCACTTACTATGATAGTCAATCAATGTCATGATGTACCGACAATCCCAGGTAGCGGTTTCAAATGGCCCAACAATGTCAACAGCCACTTTTTCCCATGGCATGGATGGAAAAGGTACAGGTTGTAAAGGTGCAGCACGAACAGTTGTAGTCTTATCAGAAGACAGACAAACTTCACAATTCTTAATCTGTTCCTTGACCAAGCAGTCAATACCAGGCCACCAGTACAGTTCACGAATGCGCTGTTTCGTGCGCACTATTCCTTGATGACCTTCGTGAGCCAAATTCACTAAGACACGTCGCAATGAAACAGGAACAACAAGACGTGACCCTCTAAAAACATAGTCCTTTTGCACAGCAAGTTCATCACGTACTTGAAAATATGGACGTAGAACAGAATCCACAGCAGCTGACGAAGAAGGCCATCCACGACTAATCTGAGCACGTAATGCAGCCATTTCTGAGCATGATGCTGAGACAGAAGCAAATTCAGTTGGAGACACAGCAGACATTTCAGAAGACAAAAATGCCACAAACTCAGGTTCAGTATCTGAAAGATCCTCATCAGAAGCTGGCAAGGGTAGGCGAGACAGATAATCAGCAACCTGGTTTTGAGAGCCAGGATAGTAGTTCACCTCATAATTAAAACACAAAAGTCGCTCTGCCCAACGCGCTATCCTCATTCCAGTGCGATCTGTGCCTTTAGAGGAGAGGAGCACTGTCAAGGCCTGATGATCCGTACGTAGAAGAAATTTCCGACCCCAGAGGTAAGTTCTCCATTTTTCAACAGCCCAGACACATGCTAACGCTTCCTTTTCAATCGTTGAATATTTGCGTTCAGCTGTTGACAATGTTCTTGAAGCAAATGCAACAATACGTTCGGTGTTTGTTTTCATGAATTTGAGAGAGTACAGCACCGAGCCCATAATTTGATGCATCTGTTGATACGACAGTGGCTAAGTTAGGGTCAAACAATGCTAAAGCAGGGCTTTGAAGTAACAACTCTTTTACAGCACTGAAACTCTTCTGAGCTTCATCTGACCAACTGAACTCAGTACCTTGTCTGATGCATGCACGCAATGGTTCTACTACTGTGGCAAAATTTGGTATGAATTTATTGTACCATGACAACAATCCAAGAAGGGAACGGAGCTGGTGTGCATCATTAGGAACAGGAGCATGAAGCATTGCACTGAGATGACCTTCATCTGGGTAAATACCCTGTGCAGATACAGTATGACCAAGGAAGCGCAAACTGCTTTTATTAAAGTGACATTTAGCTTTATTCAACTGTAAGCCTGCATCTTGTATGCGCTGAAGAACCACCTTGAGCATGTGGTCATGTTCACTTTTCGTGCGTCCCCAGACAATAACATCATCCAGATAATTGGCTACGTTCGGCAATCCTTGCAGTACAGTTGCTAGCATTTTCTGAAATGTAGAGGGAGCTGAAGCTAGGCCAAAAGGTACTCGACAAAATCTGAATAAACCTTCATGGGTGATAAATGAAGTCAGATCACGACTTTCTTCGTGTAACAAACGCTGGAAGTAAGCATTTTCCAAATCAATTGTAGAAAAAACTGTTGCTCCACGCAGCATAGACAACAATTCATCAATATGGGGCAACGGATAACTGTCTGCAATAACAGCTTTGTTTGGTTCTCGCAGGTCTACACACAGGCGAATGCCACCCGACGACTTCTGAACAACAACTATTGGAGAAATCCACGGTGAGGCATCCACTCGCTCAATGACACCTAAACCAAGAAGGCGTTGAAGTTCATCACTGACAGCATTTCTAACAGCCAATGGCAGCCGTCTGAGTTTCTGACGTACAGGTTTCACATCTGGAGAAATTTTTACCTTATGCACAAAGTCTTTTGCACATCCCAGTTTAGCAACAGGCACAGACGTAGACGGGCGCATTACGGGTATTGGTGAAGAAGCCGGTCCTGGAAGAATGGAAGAACCCTCAAACTTGAGATGCAGTCCATTAATCAAATCCATTCCAAGAAGAGCAGAGCCACATTCAACAATAAAAATTGACGTATTGCAGTTAAGATCATCCTTGGTAACAGTAACAGGTAGACAGCCAAGCACTGGTATTGGATCACGTGAATAAGTCACTAATTTAACAGAAGGAGGCAGCAAGGCATCTTGTTTAAAGTGTTTTTCATACACCGCTTTTGGCAGAATGGAAACGGAAGATCCAGAATCTACAATCAACTCCACAGGTACAGAGGCAGACTTAGTCATGATAGTAGCAATACACTTTATCTTATTAGATACTGAATCATGCATGTAAAGAATCTGAAGCTCGGGCAATTCAATCTCACGTACAGAACGTGTTTGCGTTGAACGACATACTCTTGAAAAATGTCCAAACTTTTGACAATTATTGCACTTCACAGAAACTGCAGGACATCTGGAATCATTTGCAAGATGCTCGATAGATCCACAACGATAACATGCACGAGTCGAGGAAGTAGCAGAAACCTTTGAGGACTTTCTTTTGTACCGATCACCAGCAGGCACACCCGTTGTTTGTATTGCTTGAACAGGTACTGAAGTCTGATTTGAAATCATCTTAGCTTGTTCAGTAGCAGCCTCCATTTGTGTAGCAATAGTAATAGCCTTGTTAAGAGTCAAATCAATCTCCAACAGCAACCGCTCTCTAATACCATGACTGTTTACATTCTCCACTAATTGATCTCGCAACATTTCATCATTATTAGAAGCAAACTCACATGTGGCTGCAAGGTCCCGTAGAGAAGTAACATACTGCAGGATTGTTTCCCCTGATGCTTGAATTCGTTTCCTGAATGCATGACGTTCAGCAACAACATTACGTCGAGGAATAAAGTGCAGTTTCAAAGTTTCAATAGCCTCCTCCATTGTCTCTCCTTGATTTGGAAAAGTATAAAACAGTCTCTGGCCTTCTGTTCCAAGGCAATGAAGAAACAAAGCTCTCTTTCTTGCAACTGGCCAGTCATCCCCTGATGCATTTACAACAAGTAAGTAGTTCTCAAACATCTTTAGCCAGACGTTGAAAGGTATGGATGGCTCACCAGGACATGGCAAGAATGGTGTTGGAAATGAAGCAACAGCAGACATCTTTCATGAAGAAAAGCAAAATCCTCGTCGCCAATTTGTTATGGTTAAATCCTGGTAAGCATGAGGACAAGGTAATTCTCCATTCTTAGCGTTTTATTCAGCTTCCACCAGCAAGCCAACGTGGACAGGCATTACATTGATTACTAGCAGGTGTGTCCCTTCTCATTCTTACTCTACACCTTTTATAAGACATGACTATGGACTCCAGCGCCACCTCCTGACCAGTACATAAACACAACATAATCCAATGAATAAAACTTTGACGCTGATAAGAGGACTGACGGCCAATTTTGTGCGCTTAAACTTTATTTCTGTGGTTGTGTTGTTCAATAAATCACTTGTATCACTTCATATTACTTAACTACGATTTTACGAGATGAATGGGGGGAAAAAAGGAAATCGACCAAAAATATCGGCAAAAAGAATAATTAAATGAATCGGCATCATATATCACCCAGAGAAAAACCCATATCGGTTGACCTCTAGTCAGGAAGAGCTTACCAATTTGATAAGAAATTACTGAGTTTAGTTTTGAGAATGAAACCAACCTGTTTGTTCCTCAGTATCTTCTTGTTTCACTCTGAATGTTTCTTCAATCTTCACGTCTTCACTCTCCTCTTTAATAAACGCCATCTTTATTATGGTGTCACATGGATCTCAGCTGCTTTACCAGGAGTTCTTCTGTGTGTTTGGACACTCTGTCCTGTTTAAGATGAGAATAATTAACAAAGAAATACGAATCCAAACTAAATCACAAGGTGTGTCTCAATCAGCTCTTTAGTTTAGTTGTCAGTGCAATGGGAAGTGGGTCAGTACGGGATTTCATTATTTTCAATTTCATGATGACTATCATGCCCTTACATGGCCTAATTAATAGGGATGACTTGATACCACTTTTTCCATGTCCAATAACAATACTGCAACCTTGAGTATCTGCCGGCATCGACACTAATCCGATACCATCTTTTCTCCCCTTTAAAACAACTAATCTGTTAATAATACATTTGTATGGATGCCCTTTGATTATCCTAACCATTCCTAACAAACCTAAATATGGAAAACATAATATTCTACTTCCCCAAAAGGAAATCAAACATTACTCATTAAAAAAGCAAAAATGTACTCTTATAACTGTTTTTATTTTCCTTGCTTTTATTTTGTGGTTATTTTAATTATTTTCTGTGTAAAGCACTTTGAATTGCTATGGTATATGAAATGTGCTATACAAATAAACTTGCCTTTTTATTTAGAGTTTTTCTCTCAAACAACATTTAGCAGCATTTTTTACTGGTCAGAACTAGGGGTGTGCAATATACCAGTAGAAATTTGTCAACCGGTAGAGATTTTGGACTATCGTCTCTATCACAGTTATGCTCATGCGATGTTGCTGGGCTGCGCGATCACAAACTCGTTTGAATGCGTTTTTAAGCACCCGGTTCTCACTTCACTGCAGCACACTCATTTGGGGCAGATACATACATTTATTTATCATACTGCCCAGCTTATTTTCACGCGACCTTATAACCTCACTTTTGAACAAGACGCTATCAGTACGGTTCAGATATGTGTCTGCATCAGGTCAGTACCTACCTAGAGTTGGCATTTTTTCCCCAGTAGTCCGTTTTTCCTATGTGGAGTAGCATTAAATTAATGAGTATAAATCCTTTAGTTTAAACATGTGAATAGCTTTATATACAGTAGTTCTGTTGTTTTTGTTTTATGTTTGTTCTGAGAATACACATAGAATTTCACTTTTTCCTCACTGGAATTCCTACACAACTTGCAATATTGTAAAACAACATTCGTAGACATTTATTTTATTGTATATACTAAAGTCTGTCAATCATCATTAGAGTGTCACCCTCAGGCTGAATAAGGACATTACAATTCTGCCAAAAGTGTGTCTGATGTGTTCACCTATTAGAATATAAAGCTAACAAAACGCTTATCATAAACTAGCG
>JARPMJ010009442.1:0-27009 GCA_033366665.1 Phoxinus dragarum
TTGCGTCACACGTTTATCCAAAAGCATCAAAATTACATTTTTGTTTGGGGAATATAATTACACACACACACACACACACACACACACACACACACACACACACACACACACACACACCACACACACACACACACACACACACACACACACACACACACACACATACACACAGTACAAAGGTCGCTACAATAGGCGGCCTGATGTTATGAGCAACCTGTAGCCTTTCCCCTCATTTTCTCATAAATAGCTAGACTTTATGGCTTTATTACTTATTAACCATAACCTTTAAAAAATACTGTCATTTGCCAACTGAACACTACACATCACTGTCTTATGAACAGAAATAATGTATTTATTTTTTGGTTGATGTCTTTGAACATCTTCAACTTTGCAACTTTGGAATAAATAATGTATGTTGATTGTCCAGAAATGTTCTAAACCTAATGTGAGCACACACAAAAAACAGTAGTTACACTGGGTCTAGGACATCGCTCACCTGTTCAGGCAAGCTGTGTTTAAGCAACAGGTGACGGCAATGAAAATTTACATGTGATGCTGGACGGAAAAATACCAACACATGCGCACAAGTGCCAGTGCCGGTGCTTTGTCACCTTCAGGAGCTCCACCTTCGTGAAACTGCTGGGAAAACAACCGCACCTTGAGTTTTTCCACATAACCACTCATAGACTTTGTATTGCAGGGCCAAAGCACTAAAAGATTGCCAAGTGACAGAAGTTGGGTAAGTAAGGTTTTTTTAAGGCTAAACAAGGCCTAAACAATTGGTGTAATCTGGGATGTTAAATTGAAAGTTGTTGGAAACCAAGTACAAATATCTTCACTGTAAAATGTGTTAATACTCTTGTTACTTTAAGGAGCTTTTTACCTGATCTAACTCAAATTAAAATGTATTGGTTTATAATAATGGAAACGGGTTGATTCAGAGTCATATTAAATTATATTCTTGAATAAAACCAGATTTTTTAGTTGTTGTTAAACAGGTGTTTAAGTTACATGAAAGTCTATGATCTTTGTCTGTCTTTATTTGTAAATGTTCTATGTATTCTTATATAAAACCCGTAATAGACGCTGAGAAAAAAAATACTCTGGAAAACTAATTAAAAAATATTATGCAACCTTTAATTGTAATCACATTGTAGTTCATTAGTTGACATTGTCTCTTGTGACAGTCATGAGACAGAACCGGTTGTGATCTTTGCTGGGAAACTGCAGAGAAAAAATCTAAACTAAAGTAAACTAAACAATACTCTGATATAGTTGAATTTCAGCTCTCCATCTGGATATATATAAAATGTTTTAAAAGAGGTAATTTTTTGAAGAGATAATATGACTGCATTTAAATGAACCCCAATGGAGCTGCACAATCAAATGTTTTTGTTATTATGAAAAGGTGCTGCCAAACCATCTTTCACAACATGTCAACGTAAAATAAATAATAGTGTTGTTAGATGTTGTAATAAGGAGGCATCAGATTGAGAATCCATCTGCAGCTTTATTTTCTCATAGTCAAAACACAGGTACAGGCGAGATCGAGGCAGGCAGCAAACACACACAGTACAAGAGGAGGATAGGACAAGAGGTCTGGGCAGCCGACAAAGAATCAAACAATGAAAAACAGTCCGAGATCAAACACAGAATAATAATCCACAGTATAAACGCTCAGAAATGATCACCACGGCAAATTAAGACTTTGCAACGGTGTGTGTGTGTGTGGAGTGTTGAAATAGTGTCTGTGTGATGAACTGCAGGTGTGTGTGTGTGTGTGTGTGTGTGTGTGTGTGTAATCAGTCCCAGGTATGAGGGCCTATGGGGATTGTAGTCAGAATGGTAACAGTCAATATTCTGGTGAGAGCTCCCTCTGGTGATCTGGAGGAAGCGGAGAGGAAGCTTCTCCTGTAACAGATGTCATAACTTATATATTAAGTCAAAACAGTACATGTACTAATATAAGGTTTTGTTGTTGCTGTTATTGCAGGACTGTGCCCATCTCCCCTGTTCACTGTGTCCATTCCCACACTCTCAGACAGGTAATGTTATGCTTTCTCTGTTTATTTCTAATTATATATAGTCTGATTCAACTCAAGGCATTTTGTTAATCAAGTTGAATAGCTGCTACAGAAATCGCACATGTAATTCAAATCTTATTTCAAGTAATTTCTTTTATCTTCTTCTTATTGTATATGTGCACACATGAGTGAAATCGAATCCTAATAAAATAAGAGGCAAACACAAAGAGCAATTTGTCCAGGCTGATATTTATTGATGTGAGGAAAATATTTTATTGTCAAGTTTACATTTCTTTAAAACCCTGTAGCTCATCTCTTCAGCCTTCAGCCTTGAAACACAAGTTGAACCATGATAACCAAGTAAGTGTATTTTCATATCAATATCACAAAAAACACAAAAACATTTAGCAAAATTGCGCCATCACCAACATATTATTTTAGTAGAAAACACTGTTTTCATATAATGAGATGCTTATGCAAAAGTATTTTACCTTCTTGGTTCCTCTTATTGTTTTTATTTTATGGCTATTACACTCTGCAATGCAAAATCAACAAAGATAACAAAAGCAAATAAATATAAACTACCAATAACCATTATATTAACATAATATATAGTATAACATGAATATTGGAACATGACAAAAATGGCATCTCACCCTTTTTCCATTAGATCCCCAAACATCAAGGAGGAATTTTTATCATTCGTTGAAAAAGGTAAGAAAGAACACAGTTCTTTTACCAGCATAATTCTGGTGAATACTCATTAAAATAAGTCATAGTCTGAGGAAAGAAAATAAACCTGAATCTCTTTAATATGGTGAAACACAAGGATGACTGAGATTGCAGCTGCCGTTAGCCTCAGTGTTTGAAGCTGTAATGGATTGTGTTCACTGACAGAAACTCTGCGCTAAAGAAAGAATCGCCCGCTGATCGACTGCAATGTTGTCATGTTTGGAGACTCCCATTTTGTAGTTATGAGACTGTGTAGAACGTGTGCTAATACTGAAAGCAGATCTTGACCAGGAACAAGATCTGTGACATTTGCACAGAACGTCTATTCAGAGTATTACTGTAAAGTGTGAGAGATTCCACAACATGCTCGAACCTGCGATTGCAGAAAACCTCGGCTAGAGAAGATGCGTCCCATCTGGATAATCACTTGGACTAATGTGAGTTTCCCCAAAATATCCCTCATAAAGAGACCAGGGCACTTTCTGTGGAATCAAATGGCTCCAGTGGAAGATAAGTGACCCTAAATACACTTAATATAAATGACTGATGTCAGAAACACACAAATATCATATTCAGTATTATTCATCATATTCAAATATATTCGGTATTATCGTATAAATTACACTTGGGCTTTTTTCCGGATTACAAAGTGCATTAAATATACACACATATGGTTTTAATAAATGATAATTGTCTGTATATTCACTCAAATGTGCTGTGAAGTGGTTCAATCAATTACTAATAGAAATAAAATGAACAAATGAATCTCAAATTGGAGAGCAAGAATAGGATCGGTCACTATTCATGAGGAAAATGCTGGTGAGAAGTAACAAAGCTGGACAAGGAGACATTGCACAAATATCATCAATATCATGTATTCTGGAATTATTCACTGGCAGATTCTTCCGGATATGAAAGCATACATCATCAGAAAGTTTCCTGGCGTCCATTTTAGAGACAAGCTCCATCAATTATTCTTCAACCGATGGACTGATGTTGCTCAGATTGAGTAGATAATGGAGAAGTTCAGAAAATCCCTTCCTGAAGTTGAATGTTCACTGAATCAAGACGTTTACTCCATGCAGCGCGGACGAGAAAGCAGATCACCGCTCAAGAGTGTGAAGACTTCTCTTATGTGGGACAAAGAGTCACAATCAAGACAACTAGCGTGAGATGATTTATGAACTTCATGTCATCAGGCGTCAGTTTCCCCCCGTTCCTGTCCTGTTGTTTACTGGAATGTTGAAATCATTTCTTTCATTTATTTATTGGATTATGGATAATAGGATTAATCCAAACCTCTTATTACTGGACACTTTAAACACTTTAAATAATACTAAATGGATCGATTCAGATTCATACACGTTCATGCAATGTGTGTGATTTACATTCTGTGTACAAAAGAACAAATAAAGAAATAAACTTTGCATACTATACAACTGTATAAATGTCTTTGTGTGCATATTACATTTCTATATTTCTAATTAACTAATTATAATCATCATAATGTTTCTTCAGATGCTGTGACCTCAGTGAGATTGCAGATTTCGTGAAGCGTAATCGCGACTCTACGATTCCTCTCGTGAAAGCAAGAGGTTCTTCTCTGAGAATCTGTGGGCAAGATGGGACAGTGTACGAAGGGGACGAGGATCAACTTGAAGCCTGGAAAGATTATTACCTGCCACAACGGATGGAAATGGAGGTGATCGGTGCCATTGATGACTTCCCGTGTGATGCGTTTGCTCTGCAGTTGGTGCTTCTGTTGGCTGAAGATGGAAGAGTCTTTGCCTATGAGGATGAGCTTTTGCACCTCGTAGCCTTGAATCTGAGGGATCTGTTCCAGTGTGAGATGAAACCCATAGAAACCTTCAAGCTTGGAGAGTGTTTCGAAGAGCCGGTGAGGTCATACATGCATTTATACATTGATGCTCTTTATAGCATTTCATTGAGTTAATGACAGTAGTAGACAAAGCAGGATCGATTACTGCGACACACGCAGAAGTGAATTCATATTTTTGGATCGGGTGAATGATTCACGGACTCACTCATTAAACAGTCACTTGACCCTAAAAAGCGTGTAATACACAGATACAAACAATGATAAGTGTCGTGACAAACGTGACAAATTCGAGTATCGCTGAGATAAACTAATAAGATGAAATAATAATGCTGGACTTTCTGAATACTAGATATATTATGGTGGGTATATAGTAAATATTTATGTGTATATGTCCTGTTGATTATGTTCAGTTTTAATGCATATTCATACGTTTGTTTCCCAGACTGAAGAAGAATACCAGGAAATGATGGAAAAGCGATGAGGTCAAAGAAATGAAGAAATCACACATGGACTTCAGAGAATCTCTGGAGCAGGAATTGCTAAAGACCATGAATGATATCGCACAGAGCCGTAACGTAAGATTATAGATGGTTCTTTTACACTTATTTATTACCAAAATAGTATAATAATATTAGTCTAATAATAATGTTTGCTAAATTCATCCACCCCTCCTTTTTTGGAAAACATGTTCATATGCAGAAGCAAGCGGGTTCAGAGGATTTCCCTTCAAGCAAAAAACAAAGAATTCAAGAACTTTCTTCAAATTGCAAGATGGAGAATGGAGGCAAACTTCAGGGATTTTGCCAATCAAGTCATGGCCTTATTGTGTTAAGTTAAATTAATCCAGTTCAAATTAATCTTGATTGTATGCCGTATAAGAGGTTGTAAACAGTACACACTTCTTCCAGTAGCTGAAGAGATTTGATCAGAGATGGCTTCATCAGGCGCTGCAAATTTCCTGTGACAATACATGCAGCAAATCCACATTAGCCAACAAACACTGATGTTCTGATGATTTCTCAAGCAATTTCTCCTTAACTTTGTGCACATTGCCTGTGAATACTGTTTAAGTGGGACATTTAAACTACAATTGTGTAAATTGTAAATGTGATGTATTTTGATAAGACATACAATAGTAAATCATTTTTTTTTTTTATTTCATGGTGTATTATTGGTAAATTAGCAGTCATTATAATGATAAACAATATATTTCAGAATCCATTGTAAGGAAGAAAGAAAGTCAAGAGAAAAGAAATGACAGGTCAGTGTAGCAACCAGTGAACCAGTTAACTGCAATCTAAGAATGTAAATTTGGCACACAAAATAACTACAACAAAATATTAAAGTTACATGATATAAGATGCGTATAAGAAAGAAAATCAATGGAATGCTAAGAGCCACTCCTGTGAGAAACTATCCCACAGAGAGTGCTAACCAAATGAAAACTCAAAACACTTATATACTCCATTTCACTAATTAACAATTAGCAATGGGGGAGTGACTCATAACTCCCATCATCAGGTGATGAGAATTCAGGGTCGTCACACACGCTGTACGCACTACGCAGTAGACCCAATCACAACAGACTGGGCCATCTGACCAATCAGAGCAAAGTAGACTCTTGGAAAGCAGGGATTTAGAGAGACTGATTCATCAAACGAGTTGTTTGAGAATCATTGAAAAATTATGTGCAATTTGCAAAAGTATATTATGAGAAAATGAAAGTGCTTTTTGACCTTGGATGCAAGTGGAACGTCACGAGCAGGAAAGCATAAAGCACATCCCCTATAAAACAATAAAACAATAATAAACAACATAACAACATCTCGATCTGTTCTCAGATCAGTCGTCACAGTTTCTGGTCTGATCAGTCATTCTTCTTAAATCAGATTTACTGAAAGGAATGATCTGGGATATTGTTTCCGTCAGAGTGGGTTTGTTCAGTGTAAATCAGTGAGTTTATAGTGGAAATGTCTTGATTACATGAATCTTTTTTGTTATCTGACTGGAATATGCAGAATTATCATTTGAATTCAAACTGAAGGAAGCTGATTTACAGACACTGACTTGTTCTTACACACACAGCCGTTCCTTCATACACACACTGAAACTTCAGCAGATTTAATTTGAATCAGTTGAACATCACGAATGAAAGATTAACACTTTGATAATTTTCACAAAAATATCATGGCCCAGAGAATATTTTGTTGCATGAATATAGATATATGCAATATATAAAATAAAAGAACATACCCTCTACTTTTAAACAACAGAAAAAAATATTTATTCTAGATTCACGCTTTTCTTTTTTATCAACACTCGAATGTGGGTAAGTTTAATAAAAACAGCAACATATTGAGCAAAAAGCTGAGGAAAAACAAGTTTGTTTCAGCTGTACAGCATATCTAGAAAAAAAATAATGTCATAGTCCACCTTAAGTAAGTTCAGTGTTGATTCATTTCTGTTTGTAAAAAAGTTATTAATTTAGTTAATTTATCTATACAGCCACTCTGGAGAAAAAAGTGATGTCATCGTCCAGCTCAGGGGCCGTATTCACAAAGAATTTTATCTTATCACTAGGAGTACTCCTAAATCGCACAAAAAAATTTTTAGCTAGGAGTGTTCTCTTAAAAGTTATTCACAACGCCTTTCAGACCTACTCTTAGTAAGGAAAAATGACAACTCCTAAACTAAGAGTGAGTCTTCGTTGCTATGGATGACGTCAATTATCATGCACAAGCTTTGTCGCAATGATCACGGTGATTGGTTGTTAGATGACAGGGCCATCATGCGAACCATAACACGCACCAAATCATGGAATTACGACATCTAAATATGTCTGTGTCCTACTCAAAATAATAATAATAATGTCATCGAAATGCATATATAATGACATGTTTGTGCAGGCCCCAGTGAAGTGTAATTCTAAAAAGGCAGAGAGAGAGAGAGAGAGAGAGAGAGAGAGAGAGAGAGAGAGAGAGAGAGAGAGAGAGAGAAAAGTTGTAAATTCAATTAAATTAAATCAAGGTAGCCTAATACCCTAATGAAAACCGCTACTTGCCTAATAATGAAAAATGACACTTGCTTGGTAAATTGACATCCTATTAGCCTAAATAGACAAAGGAAATGTTGCTCCTATTGAAGTAATGTAATAGTTGAATGACGGTGGATTATGAACTCGCCAAAACAAAAAAGAAAGCCCAACTGGACGCAGGATCAGTCATTGCTGCTGGCCCAGTTGGTGCTGGAAAAAAAAACATAATAAAAGGGAAATTCGGCACTGGGATACAACATCGAGAATTGTGAAGTTTGCATCGAACACAATCTGGGTATTGATGGAGTGGGTTTTCTTTCTATTCACAAACATGTCCTCATCCTGACGTGGTGCAATTATTTTAATATGTGTCCCCGTCTATAGCACCGACCACTCCGGGCACACCGGCAATATCCATAAAGCTGGCTTTGTTTCTTTGGAGTTGGCGAATGTCCAAAGGAAAACTGTCGAATAATATGGGGTCTACAGAGTGCATTGATGGTTTGGTGGATGGATCTGCTTACCGATGACTGGGATATCGCTAGATCGTCGGCATTACACAATTGCATTTTCCCCGTTGCTAGGTAGCGAAGTGTTATCAAACATTTCAATTCGGCACTGATTGGGTTGTTGCGATTAGTTGCGCTGTTATTGCATCCCTCACAAGATCCACAACAATCAGTATTCCCTCACGGTTAAGGTGGTATCTTTGTAATAACTCCGTGTCATTGAGTGTCTCCAACACACTGTGTCGCGCGGCGATTTTAATATCCTTTGTGAATAGGTCTTAGTGAGTTAGGAGTCCTCTTCGACTTCTTTTAAGCTGTCCCAGACTTAGGTGCTACTTTTAGGGCTAAAATGCTTCGTGAATTACTCTTAGTGAAAAAAATTAGGAGTCCTAAAGTTAGGAGTGACACGCCCATTATTTTTAGGAGTTGCTTCTAAATTCGCCTGTTAGGAGCTACTTTTAGCCTTAAAATTCTTTGTGAATACGGCCCCCAGTTCAGTTCTCATGTAATGGTGTCAATGCTGTTGAATATTAAGTGTCTCCAACTAAGGAAGCCAGAGGCGACAGTGGCAGGAACTCAAACTCCATCAGGGACAGAATGGAGAAGAAAACCTTGGAAGAAACCAGACTCAGTCGCTCGGTTCTCCTCTGGCCAACGAATGAACAGTGTATGATTATGATTCAGGAATTACAGGTCAGAGGTCAGATCGGATCTGATCATCCAGAATATTTTTCCAGTTCTTTCTGGTTGAAGGTTTCCTTGTTTGACTTTAGATGAAGGATTGGATCATTCTGTAAGTTACACAAACACATGTCTGTGTGATGATCACTGTGGGTTTGTGTCTGTTGATTCCGTTGAATGTGATTGTGTCTGTAGAGGCTCTTTATTCTCCATCATCTGATCCAGAGAAGGTCAGACTAACATCTAAAACCTGTAAGTAAAACACAGACAGTCAAATGTGTAAGACATTATTGCATTATCCAGTTTAGAACAACTAAAAGAAACGAGTTCGACTATTAAGTAAGAAATTATAATATAATACTGTGACACACGATTGTTAAAGCTGTTTTTAAACATTCAGATTTCGGTTTTGCATCTAAATCACCATGAATGATGACCCTGTCTATAATCCTGTATGACTGTCCTCTTTCTGTGTCACTGGGTCAGTTTTATTTATAGCAAAGAATATAGTGATAAATATTAGCATTTTCTTCTTTTGAAATTGACATTCTCTCAAAATACATAATTTAGGGATAAAAAGACAATGATAAAAGCAAAATATTGAATTGGTTGAAATAAAAAGAATCGTGAAGATATTGAATTGTTGCTATAAACTATTATATAAAAAAATAATGAGTCAAACTCTTATTAAACATGTTTATAGTGTGTAATTCACAATTACAAGGAAAGTAAACTAAGAAGAAACTAACTTTAAATTAAAATATGAACAGTTTTAATCATCACTACTCACTCAAGCTTCTCGAGTTTATAATGTGGATTGTCCTTCAGATCATAGAGCAGCTTCACTCCCTGAGTCACTTAGTTTATTTCCAGTCAGATCCAGTTCTCTCAGGTGTGAGGGGTTTGATCTCAGAGCTGAAGTCAGAGCAGCACAACCTTCATCTGTAACACCACAATAACTCAACCTGTAGAGAACAATGACACTCTTCAGTCTCTCAGTTCAGGATCTACAGCTCAGATAAGCAGGAACTTCACAATCAGAAAGAGAGACTTAATCCACAGCACCATTAACAGGTCCAGTCTAAGGCCGGTGACACACTGGATGCGTGGCGTGAGCGTGGCGTTTCTGTTGCGTGTCAGCTGCGTGGCGGCTGCGTCACGTTTTCTCTGTCTTTACACACCATAACCGTGCTTGACGCAGTGCTGCGCGCTGCTGCTGCTGTAGGTGACAGAGGGACACCTCTTCAATTAACCTGCCGTCGTCCATCATTGCAAACTCGAAGTGTAGCCTACTTGAAAGTGTCAAGTCGCGTGATTTGGATCACCCTTGTTCACATATGGGGAGGGAATTGTGGAAGGCTATACTTCATGTTAAGCATACATACATATAAAGCCTACTGATAAAGGACACTGTCAACAGTATTGATGGCAAAATAGACTATGTTTGACAGGTGCAATATTTGAAAATCGATAATTATTAATTTTTTTGTTTTTTAAATTACATTTATATCTGAATTTATGTCAACCTATAGACTTTCAAACATCAAAGTATCATTAATTAATATGTATATTTTAAAATATTATATGTATGTAATATTTTCCTATTATATTTTGCATGGAAACGCTTCCAACACGCTTGCGTGTCGCGTGAAAAATAGGCGTCGGTTCTATTTCTAGCATGCACGCGTTTTCCGCGCGGCTCATGCCGCGCCTGAGACGCGCGTCACGCAAGCAGTGTGCAAGCTCTAACCTGTTAACATGGGAGCCGAATTAAAAAACGGACACGCCACGCAGCTGAGACGCTTACACCACGCATCCAGTGTGTCACCGACAGAAGGTTCAGACCCACTTCTACAAACTGCTTGAGGGGGTTGGTTTCCATTTGATAAAAAATTGCAAGAATATTAATTTTTTATGCAAGTACCCCAAAATTCTCTTTATGAACACGGTTGTCACATCTTTACATCATTCTGTCAAGTTTATACTATCATTAATATTGTTAAAATTATGTCAGACACATTGGAAAGAATCTAATGAAAATAAAAGCAACAATCCTATTAGTAATTTCACTGTAGATTTTTTGTATGACAATCATTATTTACCATATGAGACATTTTATACAATCTTACCTGAGTATCTCCAGTTTACAGTGAGGATCCTGCAGTAGATCAGAAAGCTGCTTGACTCCAGAATCTCCTACTTTATTCCATAGCAGATCCAGTTTACTCAGGTGTGAGGGGTTTGATCTCAGAGCTGAAGCCAGAGCAGCACAACCTTCTTCTGTAACACCACAATCATACAACCTGTAGAGAACAATGACACTCTTCAGTCTCTCAGTTCAGGATCTACAGCTCAGATCAGCAGAACTTCCCAGTCAGACACTTAATCCACGGCACCATTAACAGGTCCAGTCCAAGGTTCAGACCCGCTTCTACAAACTGCTTGAGCGGGTTAGTTTTCATTTGATAAAAATTGCAAGAATATTCGTTAACACTTTATTTAACAGTGTCCTTGTTACATATGTTACTTGAACTTACCATAATACTAACAGTAAATTATGCATAATTACATGCAACTAACCCTCAACCAAATCCTAATCCTACCCTAACCCTATAGTAAGTACATGTAGTTGCTTAATATTACTCAGTAATTCAATATATAATTACACTGTAACAGTGGTGGGCCGTCAGGGCCAGCAAGGCCTTCTCTGCTGGCCTAAACACTATCAGAATCACTGACTTGCACTTTAATATATTTTTTCCAGGAATGATCTCTGCTGGCCTAAACACTATCAGAATCATTGACTTGCACTTTAATATATTTTTTCCAGGAATGATCTCTGCTGGCCTAAACACTATCAGAATCATTGACTTGCACTTTAATATATTTTTTCCATGAATGAGTATTAAATTATTCCCAATAGTCCATTCTCTTAATGTCATAGCTTTTCTCTTGGTTGCGCTGCTTCCAGTAGTGTATGTTTATTTTAGCACTTTTATCCAATCATATTTCAGCCATCATGTGTTGTCAGGGTCAAAGAAATCTGCCTCGAGGCCTTCAGAATCGATAGTGCAGGCGCCTGTAGCTTAAAATGAATGGCAATAAAATGTTGCTTTAACCAATCAGATAATCAGTCAGATTAAATCAGCCAATCAGATTTCGATTAGACTCCAGCAGGGCCATCTAGCAGGTGTATGTAACATAAATGCAGGGTATATGTGTTAAATAGCAGATGAATATGGCTATAGAAGGTTAAATAATAATTGGGCTACAGAAGATAGGGTTCGTCTCAAGGAGGTGTCGAAAGAGTGAATAATAACACAGAGACGAATAACTTAATTTTGGTGTTGGTACCATGTATTAAGTGAAAACAAGACAAATAACAATAACCACAATAATTCCAATCTGCAGAGAAGAAAAAAACAAACAAAATACAATTCAGGACAACTGGAGAGTACTCAGATTAAAGACAGTCCACAACACACTATAGGACTGTATTCTTTGTTCATAAAAGACAGTGGTGGGCCGTCAGGGCCAGCAAAGGCCTTCTCTGCTGGCCTAAACACTATGAGAATATATAATATATTTTTTTTATGAATGAGTGAGTATTAAATTATTCCCAATAGTCCGTTCTCATAATTTCATAGCTTTTCTCTTGGTTGCGCTGCTTCCAGTAGTGTATTAATTTTAGTGCTTTTATCCAATCATATTTCAGTCATCATGTGTTGCCAGGGTCAAATATATCTGCTTCGAGGCCTTCAGAATCGATAGTGCGGGCGCCTGTAGCTTAAATGAATGGCAATGAAACTGTTGCTTTAACCAATCAGATAATCGGTCAGATTTAATCAGCCAATCAGATATCGAGTTGATTGCACCGGGGCCATCTAACAGGCATACAATAACGTAAGCATTTCTACACCCTTTGATTGGATGGTCAGAGCGTGTACTATTATTACTGGTAGTCAGAGCTAGCTAACCGCATCTGTTGCGAACTGTGTAAACTAAAATACCTTAGATTTAATCGTTTTTCAACCCACAAATTAATGTTTATTTCCTTCCTCGACCACCAGCAGGTTCAAACCTACCGGAAAAAAATCCTTTATCCAGCTTACGCAGAGTCACGGAACTCTATCGATCTGTCCCGGTAAAAACAGAACAGACTGCAATGTAAAGTTATGCCAGGACTGATTTGAAGGCAAAAGTCCCGCTGATCTCAATGATATCGTTCGAAAATCTGTGTGAGAGCTCGTGTCGGCTGTAACGTTACACATCGTCATGTTTTGCTGTGTTTTCCCTGTTTAACGTTACTTCTATCGAGCAGACACTCTCAGCACTAAAGCGAATTAAAACTTATGACAGAAATACGACGGGACAGACTCGACTTTCAGCACATTAGCCTCGATGGCGATAGAAAAGGTTGCTGGGACTGAAAAGCACAGACAACCTGTACAACCAAGTAATTCAAGTCTTTTTGAGGAAAGAAATTAGGATGGATTTTGTGTAAAAAAAAAAAAATCAGTTTTGGAGAGTATAATGCATTTTTTGCCCGTTTTTGTCCGTGCTGAATATGATTTTCTTCCTAATTTTTCTTGTAAATTTATGATCGAAACTTATTTTTTTCAAACATTAATACTATAGCCATTGAAGGATAAGACAGGGATGAGGATCCGTTTCTGAATTTATAATCGGAACGCAAGAACCACTGTACACAAAAGCCGAACTCAATTGCTCGTTTCTCTCTACCCGGCGAACTCATCGCATAAACCCTATAACGGCCGGTGCAAAATAAAAACAGGAATTTCACAACAATTATAGAGAGTATGTGCGTGCGCTGCTAAAAGTTATTAATTCAGGGTGGACATCACTGAAGGCCTAGGAGTGAAATGCACGGCCCGCCACTGATAAAAGATAAACACCATGTCCACTTAACGCGAATGGTCCGTGAGACGCAAATAGTCCATGAGCCAAAGCTTAGTGAATGGCTGTATGTGTGTATGCGTGTGAATGAGAGTGGAGGGGGGTTGAGCAGAGCTGCACAGCCTCCTACCAAACCCACAGGGGGCGATGATGTTGTTGGGGCAGGTTCTGTTCCAGGTAATAATAGCTTGCCATCAACTGGCCCGCAACTGGCCGCACCTGGCCAATTCCCGCAGATATTCAAAACACCGCGGTGCCAGTCGACTTCTAAAGACAACGGTGGTGAACACGACTGCAGCTGCTCCGGTGGCTTCCCCCTCACACTACAAATACAAAATCGCATGCTAGTCAACGAACCATTTTAAGATGGAAAATAAGCGAAAATAGCTTTGTTTGTGTAGAGACATACCGAGTGCAGCTGCTCCGGTGGCTTCCCCCTCACACTACTGATTGGGAAATTCACCGCAGTTTGTAAAGACGCGCTTAAGTGCTATGATTGGTTGAAAGCGTTCACTGAGACTACCATGTGACTCCTGCACAAATATGCGAATGAAGGGCATGTTCAGATGACTGGGAAACTAGAACCATGAAATTTTGGAGGCTATGGAGCAGAGACTGAACTACGGAGATTAGAGGATTACCTGAGATCGAGTATTGTTACCGCTCAGGCGGTGCTCTATGCCGTGTCGAACGTCTGAAAGTCAAGTCACTGTCAACTATGTCATCGTCAACTGAAGGCTCAACAGGAACAGCAGGCAATGGACTGGATTCTGCAGGAGGATCTTCATTCAACTAGATTTCGGTAAATGTCTCTTCAGGTTCAGGTGTGATCTCAATTACGGGTTCTACAACATCTCCATCTTCCACAGCTCCCTCTCCCTCACAGGACTCAGACTGCTCACTGCTGGCTTCCAACACAGACGATGCAACTGGTGCTGGAGGACAGACAGGAGGTGGGATAGAAGAACTACAATCATCCTCATCACTGGGAAGAACGGCATTTGGAACTCTGCAACGTCCTTCCACAGTGAATCGAGATACGAATGGATCGCAGGTAAGTGGCTCCACATCTTCAATGAGATCATCACTAGCAGGTAAGTCAATCAAGTGGTCTGATTTTTGGTTTCGCTGGCGGGTTTGCGGCTTGACAACATGGCCACGCTCCAGCCTTGGAACATTCTCAGCTACTGGTAGAAAGCTACATGGTAGGAGGAGATCTCTATGTAATGTACGCAGTGGTCCATCTCTATCCTCTGGCTTTACAGTGTAAACAGGGAGTTCACCAGCCCTTCTGACCACAACATAGATGTCCCGCTCCCACTTATCTGAGATCTTGTGCTTTCCCCGGAGACGTACATTCCTTACGAGCACTCTGTCTCCCACTTCCAACACTGACGGAATGACTCTCTTGTCAAACCGTGTTTTGTTCCGCTCACTGTTCATTAGAGCATTTTTGGAAGCGATCTGGAAACTTTCTTCCAAGCGTAATTTAAGCCCTTGCACATACTGAGAATGAGTTTTGCGTTGTGGTTCGCGCAAAGGTAGGCCAAAAGCCAGGTCAACAGGAAGACGTGGGGTTCTACCAAACATACGTTCATATGGAGTGAAACCGGTTACGTCGTTTCTTGTGCAGTTATATGCATGAACTAATGGCTTAACAAGGTCTTTCCATTTTGATTTTTGTTTGTCTTCCAAAGTACCCAGCATCCCCAGCAACGTCCGATTAAATCTTTCCACCGGATTTCCTCTTGGGTGGTACGGCGTCGTCCAACACTTTTGGATACCAGCAACTTCACACAACTCTTTGATCAGTTTTGACTCAAAATCTTGACCTTGATCCATATGCAATTGTTCGGGAATTCCATAGTAGACGATGAAGTTATCCCATAAACATTTTGCTACAGTCTTTGCTTTTTGGTTTGGCGTTGGAATGGCCACAGCAAACTTGGTGAAATGATCGGTCAAAACGAGGATATCACGGGTGTTACTTGTGTCGGGTTCAAGACTCAGGAAATCCATGCAGATTAATTCGAGAGGACGAGATGTTTTAATGCTGAGCAATGGAGCAGCTCGTTCAGGAAGAGCTTTTTGTCGCACACAACGACCACACGTTTTGATATTGTGCTCAACGTCGTTAGCCATCTTTGGCCAGAAAAATCTGGTGCGAACAAGGTCTAAGGTGAGCTCAATTCCCATGTGGCCCTTTTCATCATGGAGACTCTTTAGCACAGCCGGACGAAGACAGTCTGAAAGAACAAGTTGGTAAGTAATATCTTCCTGGTCCTGCCAGTTCCTGTAGAGGACTCCATCAATCAGCTCAAACCTTGCCCACTCTCTCAACAAGAGAGGTAATTCGGGCAGCTCTGTTCTTGCCATTGAAGGAATCTTTTCTCCAGTCTCCATCTGATGAATCAGCTCTCGGATGGTTGCATCAGCCCTCTGTTCCTCCTTGATGCTGAGGTGAGACAGGGCTGAAGGTTGCTGATCCTCTTCAGTGGTAAAACTGTCAGGGACTGCCTTTGCTGTGATAGAGAGGGACTCAACCAGCGTAATGCCCTCAAGACCAGGATTGACAGGGTAAGCAGCACGGACGAGACAACCCTGACAGATGGCGTCAACAATTTCTAAAGAAATCAGGTCTGAGTCAGCAAGACGGTTTTCCAGGAACTGTTGTATAAGCTCTTGATCTTTAGGTGCTTCATCAAGACACTGGTGAGGACGTCGGGAGAATGCGTCTGCATCTACATTCTGTTTCCCAGCCCGGTACAGGAGTTTGAACGAGTATGTGGAGAGTGCGGCCAACCATCGGTGACCAGTAGCATCCAACTTGGCGGTGGTGAGTATGTAAGTCAAGGGATTGCTATCTGTCACAACGGTAAAGGTGGCTCCATACAGGTAATCCTGGAACTTTTCGGTGACACATTTTAACGCTAAGAATTCCAGTTTGTGGGCTGGGTAGCGGCTTTCGCTTTTAGACAGGCCTCTACTTGCATAAGCAATCACTCTCAGCTTCCCCTCCTTTTCCTGATAAAGTGCAGCTCCTAGTCCTGTCGTACTGGCGTCTGTATGAAGTATGTACGGTTGGGATGGATCTGCAAACCCAAGGACTGGAGCTGTGGTTAGTTTCTCAATCAATGTGGTGAAAGCAACTTGGCAACTGGGACTCCAACGTTCTCCAAAAGGCTGATTTGGACTTTGGTATTGAATGTGTGGTGGCTTGGTTCTGGACTTCCGTACAGGTAAGTACCCACGGGTAAGGTCGTTCAGAGGTTTGGAAATGGTGGAATAGTCTCTAATGAAACGGCGGTAATACCCCGCAAATCTCAGAAAAGAGCGTAGTTCCTTTAGGTTGGTGGGAATTGGCCAGGATTTGATGGTGGTTATCTTTTCTAGATCCGTTTTTACTCCTTTCTCTGACACAATATGACCCAGATAGCGGACGGATGTTTGGAAAAACTTGCACTTTGCTGGGGGCAATTTTAATCCGTACTCTCTCAACCGGTTCACCACTCGTATCAATCTCCTCTCGTGTTCTTCAAGGGATCTTGAGAAGATTATTAAATCATCCAAAAACACCAACACTTCACGAAGATGGAGGTCGCCCATGCACCGTTCCATCAACCGCTGGAACGTACTGGGAGCATTAGTGACCCCCTGTGGCATCCTGTTGAATTCCCAAAATCCCAGGGGTGTCACGAAAGCAGCCTTGGGCTTATCCGCTTCGTGCATTTCAATCTGGTAATAGCCTGACTTCAAGTCCAGGACTTAAAACCATTTTGAACCGGTAAGCGTCGTAAAGGATTCTTCTAACTTTGGAAGAGCGTACGCGTCCTTGATGGTCTGGAGATTAAGCTTCCTATAGTCGATGCACAATCGGATATCCCCATTCTTCTTCCGTACCACGGCAATAGGAGAAGAGAAAGGTGAAATGGACTCACGAATGACACCGGCCTCCAGAAGCTCGCTCAGATGGCTACGAACAGACTTTGCTGAGGAGTCTCACTACTCTAACCTTGCGAGCTAGGTTGGAACGTTGGTAAATTGCTCTGCAGGTATTGCTCATATAGGGGTTCAAGCGTATTCATCCCAATCAGAACAGTGGATGAAGCTTCAGGGCAAACATCAGGGACAACCAAAGCCAAGGTTGAAACATCACACTCATTGCCCATAAAGTCTTTCGGAAATTCCACCACCACCTCCACATAACCAAGGTAAGGGACTGACTGTCCAGCAGCACCTTCGATGTATAATAGATTGTGTAGAGGTTTAATTTGTTGATCTTGCAAATGTTCATTGTAAAAAGAGGCAGATACTATGGTCACCTGTGAACCAGTATCAAGCAGACACTGACAGGAGTGCCCAAAGACAGCAACTTCAGCAGTGCATCTTGACCCCACCGGGCCTTTGGGGAGATGGACTTTAGCCTCCCGGTTCGACGGCTGGAGGGTTGTGCACTTAACAGGCTTATTCAACTTTGCGGGACAGTGTGATTCCAGCACAGCTCCTGTTTGTCCCCCAACAAGAACTGAGTCTAGTTTAACTGTTCGAGTACTGGTTGATTCCGCTTTTGCCACTTTGGTTTCTTTTCACTAAACTGTCTCTTCTGAGCACTAACAAGTTCTGGATTCGGCCGGTTGTCACATTGCGGCCTGATGTGTCCATCTTCTCCGCAGCGGAAACAGAACCCGGGCTTTGGACTTGCAGAGGGATCACTCACAGCAGCTGCCATGTTCTGCTTTCCACGTGACTTTAGAACTGCTTTGGGTCTTGGAGTATAAGACTCTCGGCCCTGAGATTGGTTTGCAGTTAGAACAGCCAGTTGACGCTGTATTGCAGCCATCTGTTCAGTGAGTTGTTTGGAAATAATAGTCAGTGTCTCACATATTTTCTTTTCCTCTTCTCCATATGAAATCTGGGCTTGTGATGTTACTTTCTGTCTGGCTCCGCCTCCTCCCAGATGCTGTTTCATTCTTTGTGTCTTTACAGCCTCACGATCCTCTTCAGTTCTTAACAGCAGCAGTAGTTCAGTGAAAGACGGTGGTTTCTCTTTTTTCTGTTTAAGCTGCAGTTCAGATATCAGGACATTGTCCCAGCATCCTCTGCAGAACTGATTAAGAAGATGTTTATTAACTTCAGCTTTTGGTGCATCTCCCCTCTTTACTGCAAGATTTAAAACAACTTGTAATCGCTGCAGGTAAGCTGAAGGTTGTTCACCAGCGTTTTGAAGAGTATCCATAAATTTAGCATACAACTCCTCCCCGCCCTGCACTGTCCCATAGGCGGAGTCAAGCTGTTGGATGTAGATGTTAACAGACATGTCAGGACTCAGATGTTTCACCATATCAGCAGCTGGTGGCAGGAGACTGTCGAGGATTTATCGCGATCGTTGGATTTCAGATATGGCAGGATCACTGAGAACCAGCTCCACACTAGACCGCCATGTGTCGTAGTCCACTTCATGTTGTGGTCGTGGCACCTTTCCAGAAAACACACACGGAGTCTGTGGGAAGAGCGCAGATGCACAGCAGTATCCTCAGACTTGACAATGTGTTCTACCACATACCTCTGTAACTCAGGAGGGTTGAGGTCCGAAGCGGTGAAGTTGATGGTGGCACATCGCTCCCCTGGTTGAGCTATGGGAGCAGTGGCAAGCAGTGGAGATGGAGCGGCCATTTTATACTGTGACTGAGTTGCATTCACTGAAGGCTGTTCTGCCTTAACACCAACACCAGCTTCGCCATCAGTTCGCAGCTCTGAGATTGATTTGCTGATCTGGCCCATCATCTCATTCAGCACTTCAGCATAGTTCTGTCCAGTCAGTGTAGCAACTCCTTTTAAGTCAGCTAAATATGTCTGAGTTTTAGAACTTCCCACATTTGCAGTATATACTTGGGATAAATTCTTAATGTGATAAACGGTACCGGTCTCAGAAGTTTGCGTATGTGGTAGAAGTGGATTCAGTAGAGTCAAAGGTAAGCCAGACTCAAACTCAACAACAAGCATATTGTGAAACTCGGATTTAGGCGAATCAACAGTAAGAGCACGATTTATCCTACCATACTGCTCGAGAAACCCTTCCACCTGTTTAGCTACCTCGGACTTGGTGACCAATACTGCATTTGGTATTTTAATGTCAAGTTTTTCAAAAAATATCCATGGTCAAATTAATATTGGTGAGACTGAATGTTCATAAATGCTTATATTAAACACTTATTCAAGACCTCCTGGCTGAGCTCGCCACATGTACAATAACGTCTGCATTTTCCTCGTCCTTTGATTAGGAAATTTATTTGTGTAAAAAAAATAATCAGGAGGGTTTGGTGAGTGTAATGCCTTTTTTGCCCCCGTTTTTTCCGTGGTGAATTTGATTTTCTTCTTAATTTTTCATGTTAAATTTATGATTAAAACTTTTTTTTCCAAACATTAATACTATTGTAACCATTGAAGGACAAGACAAGGGAGGTTCCATTATAGAGAGTCCATTAAAATAAAATGAAACCGAATATATATTTTTTTCATCTTTACATCATCCAGTCATGTTTATACTATCATTAATATTGTAAAATGATGTCAGACACATTGGAAATAATCTAATAAAAATAAAAGCAACATCCAATTAGTAATTTCACAGTAGATTTTCTGTATGACAATCATTATTTACCATATGAGACATTTTATAAAATCTTACCAAAGTATTTCCAGTTTACACTGAGGATCCTGCAGTAGATCAGAAAGCTGCTTGACTCCTGAATCTCCTACGTTATTCTCAGACAGATCCAGTTTTCTCAGGTGTGAGGGGTTTGATCTCAGAGCTGAAGTCAGAGCAGCACAACCTTCATCTGTAACACCACAACCACTCAACCTGTAGAGAACAATGACACTCTTCAGTCTCTCAGTTCAGGATCTACAGCTCAGATAAGCAGAAACTTCACAATCAGACAGATAGATTTAATCCACGGCACCATTAACAGGTCCAGTCTAATTTAAGCATGGTCTTTTTGAAGTATTTATATTTTCTCCTAGCACCGCATTATGACCGTCCGCTGACTGCTTGTGAAACCTCAGAGGCGTTTATAATCAACCCACTCGACACTGTACTATTATTTAAAACAGGGCAGTCACATTATGCAGATGCTTGGCTTTGTGCTCAGTGACCCATTTTTGTTTTGATTTTGATATTTGTTTTTGGATCACTGTCCTGTTGGAAGATCCAAACATGGCCCGTTATAAGATTTCTAGCACATTCTGTTAGGTTTCGATATTTTATCTGTTGGTATTTGATCCAATCCATGATGCCATGTATCTGAACAAGATTTCAAGACCTCTGGCAGAAAATTAGGCCACAGCATTAAAGATACAGCAGAGTATTTCATTTTACACATGGGGTATTTTTTTATCCCTGTGCGCACCAAACCCATCTTAAGTGTTTGCTGCCAAAAAATCTTTTTTTTTTGTTTCATCTGACCATAGAACCTGTCCTGTTTGAAGTTCCAGTAGTGTCAGGTACTTTTCAAACGTTCTATGGTCAGATGAAACAAATGAAATTGCTTTTTTGGCAGCAAACACTTAAGATGGGTTTGGTGCACACAGGGATAAAAAAGTACCCCATGTGTAAAATGAAATACTCTGCTGTATCTAATGCTGTGGGCCTAATTTTCTGCCAGAGGTCCTGGGGCCTCATTTATAAACGTTGCGTACACACAAAAGAAGGCGTATACCGCTCTCTACGCAATAATTGGTATTTATAAAAAGCAAACTTCACGGGAAAATGTGCGGAAGCTCTGACCCCAGATGTACGCACAAAAACGGGTGAAATGAGAAATGGCGACACTGTCGGCAGATGGAAGAAACACGTGAAAGTGTGTGAAACTGTAGACCGTTGTGTAAAAAAAATGGCAATACTGCCTCTCATAAATAACATAAAGACTTCACAAAGCAAGTCTTACAATTAACAGCCTACAGGAACAGCCATTCGATCGATCTGCAGTGTAAAACAAACAAAATCAAACGAAAAATTACAACAGAAATGCAAATTAACACATATTTGCAAAAAGAAAAGTGAAACATGTTCTGCAATAATTTTGGCATCCATCCATCTTCTTCCGCTTATCCGGGGCCGGGTCGCGGGGGCAGCAGTCTAAGCAGAGATGCCCAGACTTCCCTTTCCCTAGCCACTTCCTCTAGCTCTTCCGGGGGGGACTCCGAGGCGTTCCCAGGCCAGCGGGGAGACATAGGGCCCTATTTTAACGATCTGAAACGCAAGTGTCAAAGTGCAAAGCGCAAGTAACTTTGTGGGCGGATCCCGGCGCTGTTGCTATTTCCCGGCGGGATAAATGACTCTTGCGCCCGACGCAAATCTAAAAGGGGTTGGTCTGAAGTAGCTTCATTATTCATAGGTGTGTTTTGGGCGTAACGTGAAATAAACCAATCAGAGCGTCCTCTCACATTCCCTTTAAGAGCAGGCGCGCTTGTTTCATGGCGGATTGCTGTTATACCGGCGGATTTGCCAGGCGCACGCCAGGAGCGGTTCACAGCCGAGGAAAGCGACGTTCTCGTCAGGGCTGTAAAACACAGAGAAGTGACATTGGGGATAATGGGAGAAGCCCACCCAAATTAGCTTCGGTTAAACAGGCGTATAATTTGGGTAGTAAATGTGTAGCCTAATCTAAATTTATTTTTTATTTTTTTATCTAGATAGATCTTTTTCACATCTTCACGGACACAACAATGATTTCCCTCGTGTGTTAATATTTTTCCTTGTAATAATGTATGATTTTCAAAATGAAAACTGCTGCATCTGTTTATATTAGAGAATCAAAGTGGATGCGCGTTAATATTATGGCCAAGCACGCGCCCTTAAAATACCATATCACTAACGCGCAACGCGTCTTTAGACTGTTTTTTTCCTGGTCAATGGCGCAATTGCTTTCTAAAACTGGAAATTAGCACCATGGAAGTTTTGCGCCGGAACACGCCTCCTCTTTGCGCTGAACCGCCCCCGCGAGCGCAAGTTCATTTCCTAATTTACATTTGCACTGAACTATTTCCCATTTCCACGTAGATTGTAACCGGCATTTGTAGCTTGTCAGATGCAATTAAATGGATGGAAATACAATTAAATGGATGGAAATAAAATGCCCCATCACAATGCGTAATGACGCACAATGGAATCTTGTCCTACAGCATTTACGGCGTCTGCAACCTTTTGCCACTCAAGTCCCTTTTTGGCATTAGTAATGCCCACACTGTGCCCTCCAAACAACATTTTTTCTCCTCTTTTCCACCTCGCCAACGATAACTTCTACTTCACATTGAGTGAAGTTAAGTTTTTTTTATTTCCTCTCTGTGTTTGCCATGATTTCGCAACCGATGAATATTAACTCGTGGGCGTTTCACGGACTATTTATGGGCAACTATGGGCGTGACATGAAGCTGCAAAAGCTGCGCTACATTTTGAATTGATTGTGATTTATTAAGGGAAAACTGTGTAGGATGTGCGTGTGTGCGCACGGTTTTATAAATCCGAATATTTCTGTGCGTACGCACATCCAATATTTCATCCTTACGCCACTTCTGACGCAAATCCTACACAAAGTTTTATAAATGAGGCCCCTGGACATCTTGTGTAGATACATGGCATCATGGATTGGATCAAATACCAACAGATAAAAAATCAAAACCTAACAGACTGTGCTAGAAATCTTATAACGGGCCATGTTTGGATCTTCCAACAGGACAGTGATCCAAAAACAAATATCAAAATCAAAACAAAAATGTGTCACTGAGCACAAAACCAACCATCTGCAATGGCCATCCCAGTCCCTGGCCTGAACCCTATAGAAAATGCGTGGGCTGAACTGAAGAGAAGAAGCACCAACATGGATCTGGGAATCTGAAGGATCTGGAGAGACTCTGTATGGAGGAATGGTCTCTGATCTCTTGTCAGGTGTTCTCCAAACTCATCCAGCATTATAGGAGAAAACTCAGAGCTGTTATCTTGGGAAAAGGAGGTTGCAAACATATATTAATAAAAGGGGGCAAATAATTGTTCCCAACGTGTTTTGAAGAAAAACATTTATTTCATAATGTGATTGCACTGCCTAAGAGGTTGGTTCTCCTGCGTTCCTGCTATAGTTCCTGTTTGGAAAGAAAAATCGATCATGTACAGTGCGGAGTGCTGTGAGTGACTGCTGCTCTTCTGCTTGGTACGTTAATTGTAATTTTCATGTGCGTGCACAGGGCTACTGAGATTATTTAATGTATGTATGACACGCTATTTCTCTGTTCAGTGAATTTTATGAGGGATTGGTTTGCCGGATATCCGACGGGAAGTCCTGCTTGTCGGTATGTAAACCCACTCAACGTCCTAAGGTCACCTAAAAGAAAACCATGTATGATGTATTAAGTATGTCATCTAACTTTGTTTCTTGTGTATTTTAGGCCTATAAATTGGCCTTTTCATCGCGACATGGCTTAGTCTCGATGCTGCTGTTTTGCTTTGGTGTCGATTGCTTCTGATTATTTTTTTTTCTTGTTTCTTTATTATGGTGTTTATGGTATTATATTATGGTGTTTATGATTTATTCAGAGTTTAACCTGTTATTCTTTTCAGAATTCTTTTGATTTGAATTGAATTCTCCATGAGCAAGACACCTAACCCCAGCTGCTCCCGACGATCTGGATGGCACCTTGCATGGCTGACACCACCGTCGATGTATGAATGAGTGAATGTGAGGCAATATGTAAAGCGCTTTGGTGGCCAATGGTCTGTTAAAGCACTATATAAATGCAGTCCATTTACCAGTTGATTATTATTTTGGTAATTGTCTTCTTTTGCTTCTTTTGTTTAGTGTTATATGTTTTTCTTTTCTGGTTTGGCTTCCAAGCATACATTTAGATTTGGAGCCTGTGTTATAATTGATTATTGCTGTGAGAATTAACAATTAATGGTGCTGTCTCTTTGTATTTATATTTTTATTTTGTTACTAATTACTTTGTTTTCTTTTTTCCAGGAGCAGGGGTGATCCAGAGCGGGCAGGCTAGCTATCCTTGGAGGGTGCATGGAAACTCTCTTTTTCCAAGAGTGTGCGTTATAGGTTTTCCTGCAGTGTATTTGTCACAGTCTTCGTCTGCACTTGTCTGTCTTAGTCTGCACTACACTTCCCAGAATCCCTAGTGTCTCCACACCTGAACTCACTTCTGTCACAACTGGTAGGAAGGATGATGGAGATGAACGTAGAATTAATACTTTCTTTAATGACGTAAACTCAGGATACACAGGAACAGGTGAGACAGCATGTAAAACACAAACAATACCGGACCCTGAACTGATAACAGACAGGAACTCAAATACACTGTGATGATGAACACAAATGACAGGCAGCTGTGAGGAAGTGATCAGTGTCCATGGTAACAGATTGGTGGCGGGGAACAGACAAGGAAACACAGGTGAAGACAGGTGACACAGATGATGAGGATGAAGAACGGGTGGATAATTGAGGGAGTGAGTTCAGGTGTGGAGACACTAGGGATTCTGGGAAGTGTAGTGCAGACTAAGACAGACAGGTGCAGACGAAGACTGTGACAGTATTTCGTTGGAGTGTTTGTGCTTGTGAGATTTGGTGCACGAGGGTTACTCATTGCGGCCTGATTTGAAGCCCACTGCTTAGCCTGCCCTACTACTGGTGCACCCCAGCTCAGTGGTGAGATCGTGCTTTTCTTTTTTCTTTTCTTTTATTTATAAAGCAGTGGCCTTGTTCGCCACCATTAGTTTTTTTTTTTTTTGCTATCAGTGGTCCTCTTTTAAAACTATTTATGATCATGTAATAAAGTTCTATTTTATACATATCCACGCCTCATTGTTTGGTGATTGTGGGAAGGAAACCGAACTTGTGTGCTCTTAATTGGTGTTTCCCCCAGGTAATTTAAGGTTGGGGTGGCGTAGTCACTACTTATTATAGCTCTGTATATGAAAGCGCCCAGAGATTAGTAAGAGTAAGAGTGTTAGTAACTAAAAACTGTCAAAAACTTTGGAAAGAATCTCATGAAGATTAAACAACACAATTATCTATCAGGACAATTTTAGTCTTGTTTAGTTTATTTTGTTCATTATTGACCATATGAAAAATGGATTTATACACATTTATACAATCTTACCTGAGTATTTCCAGTTTACAGTGAGGATCCTGCAGTAGATCAGAGAGCTGCTTGACTCCAGAATCTCCTACTTTATTCAATGATAGACTCAGTTCTCTCAGGTGTGAGGGATTTAACCTCAGAGTTGAAGCCAGAGCAGCACAACCTTCATCTGTAACACCACAATCCCTAAACCTGTAGATAACAATGACCCTCTTCAGTCTCTCAGTTCAGGAAACACTGATATAAATGATAAGATATGTATGAATTTTTACGGAGGGGCATTTCAAGCAAAAATAATATTCGATGATAGCTGGGAATTATTTGGTTATTATTCGGCAATCGCACCCATTCCCCACATGCTCACCGGGGTTCGCTCAAATCTCACTCCGACATCAAATTTCTCATACGTGTTGTAGCAATTAAAGAAAACTTACTTAGTTTCATATTTATGTTTAAATAATATAATGTTATTTTTTTATTTAATCTATGCTAATTATATGAAAAGTAAACAGCATGAGTAAGATCATGAGTAAGATCAGAAGATGCGCAATATATCGGGAGACATATGGTCAGCACATGATTTTGACCATTTCATTAAGTTTTGTTTTGTAGAAAGCCTTTCTTTAAAGTGAATTTCGCTTTGTATAAATTCTATCTTAATTTTAATCAATGTTTCATCAACCAATTGCCTATAAAAATTTTAAAATAAGAAGCAAATATAGCAGACAATATAATCAGGACATGGATGCGCCGGTGCGATCACTTGCGTTGCACGTGAACTGGAGCTCGTCTCAGAAATTAACCGAAACTCAGCGTATAGGCTTCCTGCCTCACAGACATGAGAAATATATCTAGAAAGCTTGAAATGTCTACTTTTAAACAAAACAATAATAAAAAATAAAAAAATGCTTATGTAATACGTATGAAATGTGCATTTCTCTCTATCGGCACGTTCACTACTGCGAAGATGGCGAGTCAGCATCGTCAACTTCTTCTTTGCAGTCGACACTGACACAGAAAACATTAGTTTATTAATAAACAATTCAAATGTCTCCTTGCTATATTTGACACATTCATAATCATTACTTTTGCCTTTTTTTTTTGCCAAACTTAATGCGTGAGTGATAAATAGGC